>QLPE01000734.1:89283-137863 GCA_003314125.1 Hygrophorus russula | reverse complement strand
TTTTTTTTTTTGCAGTCTATTACGACATATCTTGTGTACTACTTGGACAGTCTTGCTTTGCATTCTATGAGGTGACTTTTTTTAAAAATTTATTTTCTTGGGATCATCATGGGGTGTTCATCTGTGTGTCATTTGACTGTGTCTAGCAATCTTTATGCATAATAACTTTATAAACCGTCGGAGAACCAACTGCCCTTTCTCTTCAGAACCGCATGTCAGTCCGGCCACTCGCTCGAGGTTATGCGACACGACTTCGAGCAACTAAACGGCGTGCAGAAACGCCACCCTACCGAGCACCGGACCCTCTTATCAATAACCCAAACGCAGTAGTGAAGTCACTAGACGACCAAAACGTAACGTTTATACACCGTCCACCACCCACTGCACCCACACCGTTCTCCTTCACAACTGCGCCCAGTTCACCTCTCCTACAACCACGCCCACCCCATGACTCAGCAAATATTCCCTTGCCGCCCTTCATACGACCATCTGCCGATAAAAAAGAACCGGAACGCGTGACAGATGCGGTCTTGGCGGAAATACGCCGGCTGCGACTGTCGGATCCAGGAACTTACAGTCGGGGAAAACTAGCAAAGATGTTCGGATGCACGCAAACGTTTGTGGCAAGTGTTGCGGCGTTACCAAAGAGCAAAAGGAAAGCTCTGATTAACAAACGGGATGAAGTTCACGCATCTGCTAGAGAAAAATGGAGCGAGAGACGGGAGGTTGTGAATGCGATCAGAGCGAAACGGCGAGAATATTGGTGACTACTAATACTTTACTATACGGACATCCGCTTGATCCAATACAACCTCCTAAAAGTCTCTATGAAACCCTGATTCATTTTCACATGCACTCATATTTCATTTTGCCCGCATAAAACCCGACCCTTGCCCCCCAAAAAAACCGTTAAAAAGCAGGTCTTAGCCCGTCAAACTTTTTTCAATATGGGATCCATCTCTGCTCTGACCACCACTCCAACTTTCCCCCCCCATTTTTTAAACACTGACCACAAGCAAAGATGTCTTGTCCAGCTTCGTTCCAAGCCTACTGGCTTAGAAAAATACATCTATCTCAACGGCTTAAAGGAGCGTGACTACAATCTGTTCTATGAAGTCTTACTCGCCAATATGCTGGTATGTCCGAATGCCCTAAAAATATGCGTAGACTCACTTCCCCGCGTCGGTTTAGGAAATCATTCCTATTTTGTACACTCCAACGGTAAGCATCCGTTATGCGGTTTGCTCTGTGCTGACTCCGATGATCAGGTCGGTGATGCGTGCTCGAACTACTCCCACATCTGGCGTCGCCCCGAAGGACTATATGTCTCAATCGAACATAAAGGTAGACCTGGGATAAATTAAAATATCTACAGGTCTGATATTTTGTCGCTGGAAAAGGGTCCATTCGTAGTGTACTATCAGCCTGGCCCACAGGCTCTCGTGCCCGCATTTCCGTAGTTACCGATGGTATGGCCCCTTTCTATGGACTGCCCTCATGTCCTCATGTTTTCACACACAGGCTCGCGCATCCTTGGTCTTGGTGACCTCGGAGCGAATGGCTTACCCATCAGCATCGGGAAACTGTCAGTTCTACCATTAACTTAGCAGCCCAAGCTAAAACACAACTGAAAACAGAGACCTCTATATCGCCGGAGCGGGTATCAGAGTCGATTCTGCGGTTCCTATCTGCCTTGACCTTGGCACGAACACAAAGAAGTTCCTTGATGACCCGCTGTACATCGGTGTCAGAAGAGAGAGGCCCGGTCCTGCAGAGGTGACTCACAGTTTACCGCGATCATATTCTTCTGTACCTCATAGGTTTTAGATGGATGAATTCATGGAAGAGTTCATGGAAGCTATGACAGACGTCTTTCCGGACTTGTTGGTCCAGTTCGAGGACTTTTCGACGGACAACGCCTTCAAGTAAGTTGCCGTATGCTGTCCCCATCTCGTAGTGCTTAGACCCTTCCCAGGTACCTTGACCTATTCCGCCATCGGTACAGGTGTTTCAATGACGATGTAAGCAATGGTCGCTTTGTACAATTACAGTTACCGTACATCTTCTGTATCTTCAGATTCAAGGAACAGGTGCTGTGGTGCTCTCTGGTTTCATCAACGCTGCCCGCTTGGCGTCTGCAGCCTCTGGTCTGCCTTTGACGAACCACAAAATCTTAGTGCGTGTATTGTGACCGCCTGGTGTGTTAGCTGACATTGTCATGGCTCGAAAGTTCTTTGGGGCCGGCTCGGCAGGTATCGGTGTAGCGAAACAACTTTTGTCATTTTTCACGCTACTAGGATTGTCAGAGGAAGAGGCCAAGAAGAGGATTTATGTGAGTCTTTCCATTCTGCGCTCGTATCCTTTCTGAAACGGTTCGCCCCCTTTTCTAGACTGTTGATTCCAAAGGACTTATCACAGCAGACCGCAAAGGCCTACAGGAACACAAGAAGTGTGGGTTGTGTTTTTCCGTGATCACAATTGATTATGCTCATTGTTTTTTCAAGTCTTTGCTCGTACGGACTACAATGGTCCTGCTTTGACGAAATTGGTTGACATTATAAAGTGTGTCACTTGTATTCTCCCGCCCAATACGGTACCTGATCCATAGATCAGATATGTTCAGCCTACGGCCCTTCTGGGACTAAGCACGCTCAGGGTAAGCTTCCCCGGCCGTCATCTTTGCACTGTATGCCCACTGGAGTGCCATAGAATGCCTTTGGTGAAGAGGTTGTGAAGACTATGTCGGCCCTCAACAAGCGACCCGTCATTTTCCCACTTTCCAATCCGGTCGCTCTTTGCGAAGTCGACTACGAAGACGCCATTAAATGGTAACAGCACTGCCATGCCATGTTATCAGTTCAGTAGCACTAACTTGTCGCTTAGGTCCAATGGGAAAGTCATTTTTGCATCCGGTAGCCCCTATAAAGCTGTTCAGTACCAGGGAAAAACACACGAACCTGGCCAGGGTGAGTTCCGTTGTCTAATCAAACTTGGAAGTTTCTCACATGTTGTCAACCTCAAAAGGCAATAATATGTATGTCTTCCCTGCTATCGGTCTGGGGACGATCCTTGCCAAGGCGAAGCACGTCACGGATGCTATGGTCGAACATGCGTCGATTGCACTAGCCTCTGCGCTTAATGATGAGGAAATCGCTGCGGGACTTGTATACCCGCGTCTGGACCGCATACGTGATATCAGTGCTAAAATTGCGCTAGGTTCGTAAAATACTTGCCGATAGGGCCACAAAGTTGACTATGAAACAACAGCTGTCGTTCGCAGGGCCCAGGTTGACGTGAGTCCCCATCCTGTTGACTTTTCCGTAACTTGCTCTTACCTCTATATAGGGCGTCGACGAAAACCCCTCGCTTCGTAACCTTGAGGACAACAGTCTCCTCGAGTACATCAAGGCGAAGATGTGGTTGCCTTCTAAGAGCAACTGCAGTAGATTATAGATCAATATCCAACGTGTGTATTTTTTTCTTTGTATTTTTCGTAAGCGTTGGTTACTATGCATCCATCCTGGGATCAACCTCGAGTCCCATAACATCCATGCAGTTTGCCTTCCATCGGTAGATATCAAATCGATGATTCACCCCCTGTAGCTTGGGCAAGCACGTTAGACTGCCGCATCCACCCGTTTCCTCCATCGGCACGAGGTAGAAGACAGCTTTGACACGTGAATGTAAGAGAGCCATACTGCACATTACGCACGGCTCATGCGTCGCGAAAAGAACTAGAGAAGTAAGCAGGTAATCAGTACCATTCCGAGATCCATCCGTGGCTGGCGAGGAGAAGTCCTTGGACGAGCATGGAGGCGGTATGGACGCTCGGTAATCCGCAATACTTCGGATAACGTTCATAATTGGATGTCGGAGTGGGTGCGCTGCTGAGTTTCGCGTGTCATGCGAAATGAAGGAGTTGTGTTCCCGTTCATACGGAGAAGGGATGTAAGCAGCAATTGGCATCTGGTACAATAGGTCAGAATTTGGAACATGGCAAGTGGTTCGGAATACAGACGTCTCCCCGTGCGCGAACCCTGATAGCTTCCTCCACTGCCACTTTCATAGAATCCCGCGCCCAATTCACCTTCTGCCGAGTCCATTCTTCTGCCTCCCCTTTCCTTCGAGGCGTGAAAACCGTAGGCCATATGGAGGACTTGAGTTTCAGAGACGTCGGAGTTTTGGCGGAAGTGAGAGGAACCGACAATTGGTATGGATCGGATAGTCTGATGTCTACCGGAAGGTCGGGAGGCGTTTTGGAAGCGGTGAGCAGGAGTGTAGATGTATCAGTTTGCTTGCGTATTCGCTTTAAGTGGCCCAGTCCTGGGTCTTCCGATCCACTCTGCTTGAGCCATCTTTGTAGCAGATTAGACAACACCCGGGAGAACTGACAAAAGGTTCACCTCAGCATTGTTGTTATAGACTGTGGATCTAGTATATCGACAACCCATGCTTGCACTGTTGAGATATGAGCTTCAGACAAGGACAGCCAAGAAACTGCGTACCGGTACGAATTTTGTCGACTTCCTCCTCCTCTTCCTCGTCTGGCGTTACCTTTATTCTGACAAATGGAAGATCTTCTTCTGGGATGATCTCAGTAGGATTATCGGTATTTTCTGAGTTATCGTCAATTGTAAATAGCTCATTCGTCTTTAGTCTGCTTACCAGTCATGCAGATCCGGAACTGTCTAGTGGTTTGAACCACGAGTTGTGCCCATAGAATACACAGAGTTCCTCGTTGTACGCCTGGAAGTCACGGTGGTGTCAAGGCATTCCGATAAAAACGTGACTTTGACTTGGACGCGATGGCACTTTTGACGCCTCGACCACTTCCTCCAGTTTTGCTGTTCGCATTGGTCCCCGTCGCAGGCTGGTTCGTGGTGAGACCACTGCTAGACCCTGTTCCTGCTCTGCCAGCACTGTACATCTCATTCGGATTCTCCCTATTTGCGCTGCTGGCAACATTATACCTCGTTCCAGCCCTTGGCCCGACTTTTATTAGCGCAAACCTCAAAGGACGAGATCTACTCAAATCTTACACGACACCCATGTCCGTATATATCATTGAATCATCCTGCCTCACAGTGCTGAGCATAGTTTAGCCCCGAGAGCTTGGGTCTTGTCTGTGCATCCGTTTACATTCTGTTATTAGTCCTATTCATCCCATTCCCGTTCTCCGATGCCCTTACTAACTTTTCGGCGTCCCGTCGTAATCAAGATGGCATCAAAAACACGCCAAAAGGTATCTCTGTGACGGAGTTCCCTCACCACCAGGTAAGTGACACGTGTCCTGGCTGGTGTTACAATCTAACGGCTTGAAAGCTTTCAGTATACCTGTCTTCCCTATTATCTCTGCTGGTAGCTACACTCCTTGGTTTCCTGGACGACATTTTCGATATTAGATGGCGCCATAAATTACCCATACCAATCATTGCATCCATTCCACTACTAATGGTTTACTACGCTGAACGAGGAAACACTCATGTTGTGGTTCCTCTACCTCTACGACCAATGTTCGGAACCCTGGTAAATCTAGGTAAGTGCGAAGCTATTTTCTAGCATGATTACCTGCCATGACACCGAACAATCTCTGTAGGTCCTCTGTATTACCTGTATATGTCACTCCTCTCCACATTCGCTACTAATAGCATCAATATTCTGGCCGGAATAAACGGCTCAGAAGTCAGCCAAGCACTCATCATTGCTCTCTCCGTCATTTTGAATGATCTCCTTTACCTCCCATGGCCTTTCGGTTTCCAAATCCCAATGCATCTCCTCGGGAGCAAGTCTGAGGTGGAAATTGGCGGGGTTTGGAGTGCGGGTATGGCACACGGGAGCAAGGAACTCGTAGAAAGGCATCTGTTCAGTCTATATTTTATGCTCCCACTAGTATGTGTTTGTGCTGGGTTTATGTACCACAACTGGTGCGTTGACTATTGCAACTTCTCTGTAAAAGATGCTTAGTATCTTGATATAGGTATCCTGCTCGAGTGTTCCCTGGTGACACGTTTTGCTATGTGACAGGAATGGCATTTGCGGTAGTCGGCATACAAGCACATTTCTCAAAAACTCTTCTCCTGTTTTTCATTCCCCAGATATTCAACTTTGTGCTCTCGTGTCCTCAACTTTTTGGATTGGTGCCTTGTCCTCGACATCGAGTACCACGGTACGAACTTTCTCTGAGCTTCCAGCTATTGACGGATACATTTACTTCTGATCCTAGTTATGATCCTGACACGAATCTACTCAATCCATCAAAAGTGCTGTTCCAACGAAATCCTTCAAGGCTGACCACGTTCATTCTCCACACCTTGTCAACGCTTGGACTTACCGACCTCACGACGCATCCGACGACAGGAAATATTCTAGAGGCAAACAATCTGACGATATTGAACTTTTTTCTGCTGAGACTGGGACCAATGAACGAGAAACGACTCGTTCAAGTGTTGATGTGCTCGCAGGTGGGGTGGTTATTTATTTGCCCATCTGCTTGAATATTTATCGCTAAAATTCAGGTCGCTGGGAGTGTTTTTGCATTTTTTGTCCGGTACGGTCTGGCTGGATTAGTCTATGACGGTGATAGAAGATGAATATTCTGGTGATAATCTCTTCTGCGGGACAGTCATAGCAACGTGTAACCCTAACCCAGTTTTAGTACCACTCGATTGCCGAGTCATAAATCACATGTGCCTCTTCACCGGATAGGAGCTTCAGTTTCCTTATTACCCCGCCCTCATCGTCATGTCCAGCGAGCGAACCCGTTTCAATTTAGAAGTGGCTCATGTAGAGAAATGGTGGAAGGTTCTTATTGCTCTCATTGAAAGACATACCGTGTTCTCAGGATGTCATTTGTTAGAATCCTCGGTTTGCCAAGGTCAGGCGTCCTTATACCGCAGCTCAAGTGGTCGCCAAGCGCGGTACAATTCCCATCGAATACCCGTCCAACATTCAGGCCAAGAAGTTATGGGCCATTTTTTCTGAACACGCAAAACGTGGCACGCCTTCTCATACGTATGGAGCGTAAGTGATCGCTTTTGGCCAGTAGAAAACAAACTATTCAATATTATTCAGACTCGATCCTATCCAGGTAACCCAAATGGCAAAATACCTTGAGACTGTGTACGTCTCTGGATGGCAGTCATCCAGTACTGCGTCCACTACAAATGAGCCTGGACCTGATCTCGCTGGTTAGTTCCGAAATCCTATCCTTGAGTGTGCCGTCATCCGTTATATTTCAGACTACCCCTCAAACACGGTTCCGAACAAGGTGGAACACCTGTTCATGGCCCAGCTCTTCCATGACCGAAAGCAGCGTGAAGCCCGTTCTAGTCTTTCTGACGCTGAGCTCGCAAGCATCCCATACGTCGACTATCTTCGGCCCCTCATCGCCGACGCAGATACTGGTCATGGTGGCCTCACGGCGATCATGAAACTAGCCAAGATGTTTGTCGAGAAAGGTGCTGCCGGTATACATATTGAAGACCAAGCTCCTGGCACCAAGAAGTGCGGCCATATGGCTGGCAAAGTCCTCGTTCCAATTCAAGAGCACATAAACCGTCTTGTAGCAATTCGTCTGCAGTTCGACATCATGGGTGTAGAAAACCTCGTGATTGCCCGAACTGATTCTGAAGCTGCTACCCTCATTACATCCAATATCGACGACCGCGACCACGCTTTTATCCTGGGCTCGACCAATCCCTCCAAGCCACTCTCTTTCGTCATGTCTGCAGCCGAAGCAGCTGGAAAGTCTGGCGAACAGCTTCAGGCCATTGAAGACGCTTGGGTTGCTTCTGCTAATCTGCAACTCTTCTCTACCACCTTGGCAAATGCCCTGAAGAAACAGGGGTCTTCATCCTCAGTCGTTGCTAAATTCCTTGTTCGCATCGCTCATATGTCGTACTCGGATGCAATTGTCATTGCGCAAAAGGAATTTGGTCTCACTACCGTTCCGTACTGGGATTGGGACTCTCCTAGGACCCGCGAAGGGTATTATCGTTACCAGGGCGGCACTCAATGTGCTATTAATCGTGCTGTAGCATTCGCACCGTACGCTGATTTATTGTGGATGGAGACAAAGAAGCCAATCATGTCCCAGGCAAAGGAATTTGCTGCGGGGGTCCATGCCGCATATCCTGGTCATTGGTTGGCGTATAACTTGAGCCCCTCATTCAATTGGGATGCCGCTGGCCTGAATGAGAACGATATGCAGTCGTATGTTTGGGAGTTGGGTAAGTTTGGATTTATCTGGCAATTTATTACCGTAAGTCTGGAATAGTTTTCTTGGTTTCTCCGAAATAATCGTGTTGACAGCTCGGAGGTCTGCATTCCAACGCGTACATTTCGGATCTATTTGCAAAAGAGTATGAGAAGACAGGTATGAAAGCATACGTGGAGCTCATTCAACGGAAGGAACGTGAGCTGGGAACGGACGTTCTTACCCACCAGAAGGTATGCCGCGACGGGCGTTATTTTTGTGTCGAATACTTACACCAAGATATACAGTGGAGTGGTGCAGACTATGCCGACAATCTCATCAAGACGGTCACTGGTGGGGTATCGTCAACCGCGGCGATGGGCGCTGGTGTCACCGAGTCGCAATTTGTGACCAAGACTAAGCTCTGATTTTCGCTAGCATGTGGATGTATAGTGTATATCACAAGTGTTGTAAAGTTATAAGATTGACTGCGTACCAGTGTGTTGCCAGTAAGGAAGTCCATAAATGGTATCGATGGGCTTCAAGCTTTGACTCCGAGTCCACGATGGACTCGACCGAACGCATTCAAATTGCCTCAAGTTTTCTTCTACAATCACCACCGGGAGAGATTAATGATGTTCTAAATGGTCGGTCCGCACCGGTATTGTTGAACGTTTAGGCCTCATAGAATCCCGATGGAACATAGACGTCCGCAACATTATTTCGGACGACGAATCCCTCCAAGAGGGTGTACTTCCGGCTCTCCAGGAGTATAACCTTGCACAGTTTATTGCTGTTGATGTGCCTGGCACAGAACATCAGGTATTACCTGGTGGCGAATGGTAGTTTATGTATTAATGCTTGCCCTTTCAGTCAATTGTCAGTGACGTAGCGAAAATACCCATAGTAGATGGGGAAGAACAAAGGTTTCTGGATCCCCGATCAAAGACCAGTTTCAAGTTTGATCACTTGAGTCTGGTGCGTTCAATGGTCCCTGCGCACGATTTGCGATCTCGACGTTGATGATATATTTGGGACGCGTAGGAAGCCTCTGAACCAGAGCCAGTAGCACCAGACCCCGAATCTGAAACTTTCCGGTATTTTTAGCTATCTTGAACGTCGTCATAATGTTTCTCTACTCATGTTATATCTGTTAGAGCGGCTTTGGAAAGTTCCACTCTCGCATATATATCTTCTCACTTTCATGATGGAGTTGCCTCAGTGTTTTCGTCTCGGGCACCCAATCAGTCCATAATCCAAATTGTGGCGAATAAATATAATCCCTCTAATTTTTGGTGTGTGGATGTCAACCTATCTGATCGTTTATTCAAACCTTGTCAAGGGCCGGCCGTTGGCGCTCAGAATACGTTGTCGATCTAAATGCAAACAATGTGCACGGAAAGATTCTCGTGAACGTGCACTATTACGAACAAGGCAATGTCAGATCTTGAAACAATGTTACGTCGGACAATATCAAACTCACCCCTTGTAGGTCCAACTAGAAACCGTTCATACTATATCAATAACGCTACCATCGGCCATCGTCACTTCATCACCGAACGCTTCAGCGTCCAAGATTCTGGCGCTTATTGAAGACGAAGAAGGCAAATATCAAACATCATTGAATGATACTTATCACGACATGGGGGAGAAAACTTTCAAAGGTTTGAGACGTGCGCTCCCGATGACACGACAAAAGTTGGATTGGGATAAGGTGAGTGTCACTGTCTCATCGCACACAATTGGTGTGGGTGCGATATATTTTACTATTAGGTCCTTGGCTACAAATTGGGAGCAGAGTTATCGGCGAGCAAGGGTGTTTTTGGCAACTCTTAAGATCAGAACGATGTATATCTACGATATGTGTTAGAACTCCATGGTTTAATAAAAGTGTGTACGCGTCGTTTGCAACAATCATGATATCAGGAATTAGGATTACGTTCCGACCTCGTGGTCTCTCATGCCTGGCTGTCATCGATGTAGTAGATCTGACAGTGGGCCTCAAGCGTTCTTACTTTGTTGTTCTGAATGTCGAAAATACTGGCATCATCGTACGTTCCAGTGGACTGTTTAGGTCCCTGCTTGACCTTCCTCACAGGGTGCCACATCCCTCCTGTCCAGGATGACGAGCTCGTAAGGCGACTCAAGGCGACAAATGAAAATGATGTCGATAATGGGATATATGGGTGGACGTGCAGACGATGTTCAAAAACTGCCGTCAAACTTGAAGGAAAGGCGGTACAGGGCGCAGTTGTCGTGAACAAAGTTGCTCCTGCCAACCTCCTTGATAAATCATCACCAACGCTGGGAGGAAACTCAGCCGTAAATTGCAAGACGAAACAACCCCAGCCCGAGGGCAGTTCCATGGCACCTCTGCAAGCTAAGGTAGCAGGGGAGCACATTATGGCTGGTGGACGTACACAAGCCAGTTTAGCAACAGGGGACTCCGAGTCGTCCGGGATACTGGCGGAACGCCCGAAAAGCAGTTGTTCGGCACGCTTCGCGGCCAAGTCAGCAGCTCGAAAGCGTGTCGTGGTCGCCAAACATGCAAGTCTCTCCGCTTCGGACAGTGGCCGTTCCGCTCCTGTGCCAGCCAAAGAAGTCAACAGTTTACCAGCTCGTACTTTGACATCTGAATTAACTGCTTCCCCTGCGCCTTTACCGCCAATTTCATCAAATTCTACGCAAGGTTTCACAGCTGCAACCCCTGTGTCTTTACTTCCTACACGGACCCACAAGGAGTCCGACAACTTGAAGATATCGGCAGCGCCCCGGTTACTTAACCCTACGCGCGGGACACGTTCCATAGACACTTCAGATTCAAATCGGACTGCAGTGGAGCCCCCCGTCGATGCTAATACTGGGCACGTACCACCATTGCAACTGACATCTCATGCTTCTGAACGACCTTTACGTACCACTGATCCGAACCAGAACGATGCGCAACATATCAAGGCGAGCCTTGTTTACCCTTCGTTACATGTAATTTATCATGACATTATCTTCAGCACCAGGTGACCAACTCGAACTACGTTGTGAATACTGAAACAGCGTCTCCACTGTGTTTGTATGATGTTAGCACCACCACCACAGTGATGTCTCAATCATCTCAACATTTCCATCAAGCACGGCCCCATGCCATGCCTACCACTGCGTCCGAAATTGATGGTCTTGTGATGGATGTTGACGCCGTCAATTTAACACCAGTCAAGTCGCGGAACTCGATACAAGGTGGCCCCCCGCTTATTCCTACCCGCGCTGGTCTAAAAACTGAGCAAGCAAATGCCGCCGTCTCGCCCCTGCAGCCCATTTCATCGGCTCTTAGCACTGATCGAACCTCTCCTTCCGCCCAGGAAATGGTCATGGAGACTACTGAAGAGGCATTAATTGAGGATCAAGATATCGAAGACTTATACTGGAATCCACCTTCCTGCGATACAGCTTCCGGGCTTGGTTCGCCTATGCAGCCAGTGTCTGAGCCTACTGTCCAAACTACAGTGTCGGCAGATCCTGGATTTGTTGCACTCTCGACTAGTCGTGTGTCAGAGAATACTGGACTTGCCACTTGGTGGATGCATGAACATAACCCTGATGATGAAAATCCATGGAATTTACGTGCGCGAAAACTGGGTGGTATCAAAGTGAGCCGGGGAAAGGTGCGTGCGAAGAGAGTGGATCAATGCACCCGCGTTCCTGTCTTGACACATTTTTTCGTTGGTAATTTTCGGAGTGAACGACTGGTGTGATAAGATAGAATGCGTTGTTTGGCAACGAGACGTAAACCAAATAAAATGACCAGCTGCAATAGTACTTTATCAAAGAGAGCCTTGCTACCGGCGCAAGTTGTACACGAGCCATTGTGTGCAGCACGAGTTTGCATGAGCTCCGGCCTCAATTGAATTCGGCCCACTGCGTGTGCTGTCTCACGCTACAGTCATAACCGATCTCACTGGCACATGCATCCGAATTCGAAGACCGGGAAATGGCCATTGGCGACTCTGACATTGTCATGGGGGGTCGTCCTGTTAAGGATGCGAATAGTTTACTAGGACTCGGACCAGACGAGAACTCACCAACCGGATACCACTTGGTTCAGATGCTCATCCCGACTATTATTGGTACGTCCCAGGTCCAGACAACCAAACTGTGCCACTTTCATGCTGATACGAGACGATGGCCTCGTAGTCGAATGCATATCGCGATATATATAATTCCGACTCTTCTGATGTCACCCAACACGAATCACTTGCGGGAATGTGCAGCCAACAAAAGCTCTCTGGAAACGAGCTCTTATCTGTTCTAGATAACCATGTGTCTACATCAACACCTCATGGGTCGTCTCGACGACAAGCCTTCACTGGGCCCGTTTTCATCTTTTCGAGTTGGTATCTCAATACGGCATGTGGGTTCTAGTTCAGTGCTATGTATAGCACCGTCTTCTACAGCCTTATGAACTTGTTTGCTCATTATTATTGGAGGCTCCTAATGCTGAATACATATAAAGACCCTCGCGTGCTGCCCTTCATCCCAGCAAATTTTCGCTCTTTCAAACGGCACAATGGTGGTTACAGCTGCTTTTTTGGCATCACTCTTCACTTTGGCGATAGCCAAGCCTACGGCGCGCAGCGATTTCATCGTACACGAACAGCGCCCTGCCGCCCCTCAAGGATTCACCAGCCTTGGTGCTGCTCCGAGCGACACGTCGATCAATCTTCGTATTGGACTTGTCTCCAATGACATGCCAGGTCTAGAGAAGGCGCTATATGCTGTCAGCACCCCCTCGAGCCCCCAGTATGGCCAACATCTAAGCAAGGATGAGGTTCGTATGCTATGCTCGAGACACAAGTCAAAGTTTTGATATGGTCTCCATCAGGTCAAAGCATTTGTTGCGCCCACCGGCGATGCTCTGGCAGCTGTAAACTCTTGGCTTTCTGATCACGGTCTGAACGCAACATCCGCATCACCAGCTGGAGATTGGCTCAATGTCAGGGTGCCCGTATCTAAAGCAAATGAGCTTCTCAATGCCAATTATGAGGTGTTCACCCACTCGGAGTCTGGAAGACAGGCGATCCGCAGCCTCTCATACTCCATCCCGGCCAATCTCCAAACCCACATAGAGACTATCCATCCTACAACAGCGTAAACCGTTTTACTCTCCTTACGTTCGCTAACCACTGACTGTGTGCCTAGCTTCGACGTGATCATGTCCGGTCTGTCCTTGTCGTCGCCGAAGTCTCTCAATATCAGAGCTGTGCCGGCATCCTGTGCTACCATCACCAATCCAACTTGCCTCCAGGCGCTTTACGGAATTCCCACCACACCTGCTACCCAGTCTTCCAACACCCTAGCTGTCTCTGGTTTTAGTAATGTATTTGCTGAAGATTCCGATTTGCAGTCTTTCTTGGCTCAATTTCGACCTGGCCTGACATCCTCTTTCACTCTGGAAACATTGGACGGTGGTCAGAATTCTCAGGGCCCTGGTCTGGGGGGCGATGAAGCCGTGAGTGACTGAAACCGTGATAACAGCTCGATTTAGCTTATTTTGATCCATCAAGAGCTTGGACATTCAATATACTGTCGGTTTAGCCACAGACGTGCCCGTAGTCTTCGTCATGACCGGCAATGCAATTCAGGATTCCATTGGTGGTTTCTTGGATGAGGCAAACTTTTTATTAGCGAACCATGTTCCTACAACCGTAAGTCCATTTGGACTTGGCCCGTAATTTAACGACTGACAATGCGAAAGCTGACTACGTCTTTCGGATTCAACGAAGCTGATCTTTCACCAAGTCTTGCCACGTGCGTTTGATGTTTCTCTTTGAAGCCCGGTGAAATGAATGACACCCTCAATAGCAAACTTTGCAATACCTACATGCAACTAGGCGCTGCCGGCACCTCCAATCTCTTCGCTTCTGGCGATGGTGGTGTGTCTGGCGGCCAGTCCCAACCCTGTACGGTATTCCAGCCCACCTTCCCTGCTGGGTGCCCATTGTGAGTTTTTTTTGCGACAGTGACTTTTCCGGCTCTGCACCTCATGCAGTACCTAGTATTACATCCGTAGGTGCTACTCAAGGGATTTCACCAGAGACTGCAGCTCCGTTCAGTAGTGGAGGTTTTTCAAATTTCTGTAGGTGATTATTTGCACGAAACATCGAACGGGCTGACCCAAATAGAAAAATCAAGTCGGGTCACCCTCTTACCAGACTTCCAGCGTTACAAAGTACTTGCATACGTTGGGCTCAACCAATTCTGGTTTATTCAATAGATCCGGGCGAGCGTATCCCGACATCTCTGCACAAGGCGTGAACGCGGAGATTATACTGAACGGACAGGAGTCCACTGTTTCTGGAACATCGTGCTCATCGCCCATTTTTGCGAGTGTCTTTGCCCTTATCAACGATCGTCTCATTGCTGCTGGCAAGCCGCCGCTCGGATTCTTGAACCCATGGTACATTTTGGTCATTCCCTACACTCATAAAGCAAATCTCACATCGTGATTTCAGGCTGTACGCAAACGCTGGGGCTCTGAATGATATCACCACTGGCTCAAACCCAGGTTGTAACACGAATGGATTCCCTGCTATGACTGGCTGGGATCCTGTGACTGGGCTTGGAACTCCTAACTTTGCGAAGTTGCTGGCTGCTGCTGGTTTATGATTCGAACGGATCTATGTGATTGTAAATTCTGTAAATTATGAATTATGGTCTGCCACACCGCAAGTAGACTGATAAGTACTTATTATGGGTCTACCTATAGCAATCCTTCGGGCTCATATGACGTGCTATGGTCTAGCAGTATTTTGCGAAGGCATCGACTTATATATGGTTACACGACTAGACGAGAGTTGCACTCAAATGGAAATAGTACTTTAATGAAGACCCCCAACACCGTTGACCATGAGCCGAACTAATATGGCCCAGCACTGAATCAAGGTGAATAGCGACCTCGTCACTTCGCCAGTCGTGTCGATATGTAGGAACTGGAGTTCAGCCATACGGATATATCATGACTGTTCGCTTTACTTTTCGGATCTTCTAAATTCCCCGCACAGGTCAAGTACTGGCTGTGTCACACTATATTGTTAATCGCTGTCAGGTTTTCTTGTCTCTCCGATCGGCTGCTTTCAGAGACCAAGACGGACAGCCCCTTAATAGGACACAGTATAACAATGGCGCTTGTCAGTTCCGACGAATGCAGCCATGCCCACTACGCTGAGGCGATCACCCCATCGAGAGCTCACTCTCACTCGATCTGTCATGAGTGTTTTGAGGTCGAAGGTTTATTCTTTTGAGTGAGTCTAGCCATGGCCACCTACTTTCGCAATTGAATCATATACCCGCTGTTCTAGTAGTAATACACGGTTTGCACCCCGTCATCATTGCTGCAAGGTGCACTTCATTCGTCTCCTACCCAACGAAGTCTTGGCACATGTATTTATACTTGGGTCGGAGGATGATGTGATGCTGCCCGTGTTTGTTTCCCATGTTTGCCGTGCTTGGAGAGAGTTAGCTCTACGTACGCCATCCTTATGGAGACGCATTTCTCTGAGCTCCCAGGAGCGTATGTGGAGAGAGCGAATATACCGCGCAATGTCCTGTTCACTCGACATCGAGTTATTGCCATCCACCGTAGCCGGCTTTCGTTCTCGACCACAGGGTCTTGATCTCCATACTGTGCAGTGGTATATGCATATGGTCACTCCATTCATCACCCGCTGGCGCTCCCTCATAATTGTGTTTTCAGATTATTCGCCTTTTCTTTGGAATGCTGCCTTATCCGGGTGTTGTGGGAGTAGAATTTGTGCACCCCTCATCCAGGACATAACCTTGATTTTTCCCTCCAACGATGACACAAAGCACTTTACTTTATTTGGTGGTGTCGCCCCCAGGCTTCGTCGACTTAAGGTCGATGGCCTACGATTGACATGGCTTCCGTCGCTGTTCGCTAATCTAACCGTCTTGGACTACACTCATCACGGGTTTACTTATGGCAACCAAGCAGTTTGCGACGTTTTATCGATACTCCAAGTATCGAATCGCATCGTGGAACTTATGTTTTCATTCCCTTGGAAGGCGAATGCCACATCTGGTCTCATTCGAGGAGACCGTTCTGTATCAATGCCTATGTTAAAGTCCTTGCACCTTCGCGTCAATAGTCACGACATCCCGGTCGAACTATCTCGTCTGATGAGCAACATAAGTGCCCCTACCATGTCATCACTCTATCTTCTCGACCTCAGACGTTCAAATCGTCCCTTTCCGCAACTCTACTGTTGCCTGCAGGCAATTAGAATGCCTTCTTCTCTGCGGTCCTTGCATATCGAGTATGGCTGGTTTGATCCTCGCATCGTTGTACCGGCCAATCTTGATCATTACATCGTCAAGCGCTCTCACATGCCGGACCAAGTCGTTGATTTGAAGGCGAGGTACCGTAGCAGAGAAGGCTCAGAACGGACCCGCACTGGCGGCTCCGGTTGGGGAATTCGTCGATGACTATTGAGGAAGTTCGTACGTCTATTGCTATGTAACGACGTGCTAATGGGGGAACGCAAGGTTATACATATGATTAAATACAAAACTGGTAGGATAGTGTACGCTTGCAGATGTAGTTGTCTTTTCGACAATATGTGTTATACTGTCAAATGGTCCGTGCCCTGGCGTGTCACATCTTGTATTACACGTGACTCGCTCAGTTCCGTGAGATTTGTCAGCAGTTACCCGTAAACTTTCCGCGACGAGTGCGACTATGAGCTTCCCTCCTGGTATGCCGCCGCCCCCTCCTGGTATGCCGCCACCGCCACCTGGTATGCCCATTTTACCGCCGGGCATGCCGCCTCCAGGCTTTAATGAAGCTTCGAGCGCTGGTTCGCGAATGCCAAAAGACGTATTGGCCCACAAATCCTCAAAATGGGTTCAGATGCAAAATAAACGATATGGTGAAAAGCGGAAAGGTGGATACGTCGATATGGGTAAACAGGTTAGTGCTTTGCAAATTTGTCTTCAAGGTTTTTTAACTTTTGGAAATAGGATCTTCCCCCCGAGCACGTTCGAAAAATCATCAAAGACCACGGCGATATGAGCAATCGCAAGTTCAGAAATGACAAGCGTGTTCATCTGGGTGCGCTCAAGTACGTCCCTCATGCCGTGATGAAGCTCCTCGAGAACATTCCGTATCCGTGGGAGCAAGTCCGTGAAGTCCCCGTTCTTTACCACATAACTGGTGCCATCACTTTCGTGAATGAAATTCCCCGCGTTATTGAGCCGGTCTATCACGCGCAATGGAGCACGATGTGGCTCGCTATGCGTAGGGAAAAACGCGACCGTCGGCACTTCAAGCGTATGCGGTTTCCTCCCTTTGACGACGAAGAACCCCCTTTGGATTATGGCGACAACGTACTGGATGTGGATCCCCTTGAAGCCATCCAGCTTGATCTTGACGATGAGGAGGATTCTGCGATTCAGTCTTGGTTTTATGACCCCAAACCCCTCATTGATACGCCCTCCGTCAATGGGTCATCTTACAAGTACTGGTCGCTTTCTTTACCTGTTATGGCTAATCTCTACAGACTTGGCCGAACCCTTCTGTCAGATCAACCCGACAATAATTCCAGCTACCTATTCGATAAAAATGCCTTTTTCACCGCGAAAGCCTTAAACATGGCCATACCTGGCGGGCCAAAGTTCGAGCCGCTGTATCGTGATATGGACACATTCGACGAAGACTGGAACGAGTTCAATGACATTAACAAAGTCATCATCCGCCAGCAAATCCGTACTGAATACAAAGTTGCTTACCCTCACCTATACAACTCTCTGCCGCGGTCAGTTCGTATTTCACCCTATCACGCACCAAAAAACGTCTACATCCGCACGGACGATCCCGACCTTGACGCCTTTTATTTTGACCCCCTCATCAATCCTATATCTCTGCGCGGCCACACACCAAAGAACGCACCCCTCGTGTCACACGAAGACGCTGTGTTCGGACCTAACAATGAGGATGACGATGAGTTTGACTTACCTGAGAATTTGTTACCTTTTCTCGACCACAAGCCTCTCGAAAATAGCCTCACTGCAGATGGTATCGCTCTATGGTGGGCTCCTGAGCCTTATAATAGGCGTTCAGGGCGTATGAGACGGGCACAAGATATTCCTTTGGTCAAGAATTGGTATCTGGAACACTGCCCCCCCAATCAACCTGTGAAAGTCCGCGTGTCATATCAAAAGTTATTGAAATGCTTTGTCTTGAATGAACTGAAGACCAGGCCAGAGAAGGCTATGACAAAGAAGAATCTCTTCCGTCAACTAAAGGCCACGAAGTTCTTCCAGACCACCAAATTGGACTGGGTCGAAGCAGGTCTGCAGGTTTGCAGGCAGGGGTACAACATGCTCAATCTCTTGATTCATCGCAAAGTAAGTTACATACGAACGTCGCCTCTCAACAACTCACATATCCTCGCAGAATTTGAACTATTTGCACTTGGATTACAACATGAACTTGAAGCCTGTCAAGTCAGTTTTTTGATACTGAATATCCGCTTACGCTCACGGCTTAATCATCCAGGACCCTTACAACCAAAGAACGGAAAAAGTCTCGTTTCGGGAATGCCTTCCATCTTTGCCGCGAAATTCTCCGACTCACGAAATTGGTGGTCGACGCGCATGTTCAATTTCGTCTCGGAAATGTCGACGCATTTCAGCTCGCCGATGCTTTGCAGTATATCTTTGCCCACATCGGCGCGCTGACGGGTATGTACCGATACAAGTACAAGGTATGCTCGAATGGCACATTGAACTGAAAGTTTGCTTATTCTTTAACTTTGTAGCTCATGCGACAGGTCCGAATGACTAAGGATTTGAAGCACCTGATCTATTATCGATTCAACACTGGTCCTGTTGGGAAAGGTCCCGGTTGTGGGTTTTGGGCTCCTGGCTGGCGTGTATGGTTGTTCTTTATGAGGGGGATTGTCCCTCTTCTGGAGCGATGGTATGTTGCCTTGAGTCTTTTTATCGGCCATTTATTTAATCATCTCATGGTAGGCTTGGCAATCTCCTTGCTCGTCAGTTTGAGGGCAGGAATAGCAAAGGCATTGCGAAGACAGTGACAAAACAACGTGTTGAGTCTCACTACGATCTGGAATTGCGTGCTGCAGTGATGCACGATATCCTGGACATGATGCCCGAATCTATCAAGCAGAATAAGTCCAAGACGATTTTGCAGCATTTGTCCGAGGCATGGCGATGCTGGAAGGCGAATAGTAAGCAGCATTATACTAAGATTGTGGGCAATTGATGCAATGCTATTATCAGTTCCATGGAAAGTCCCCGGCATGCCAACTGCGATCGAAAATATAATTTTGCGATACATCAAGAGCAAGGCGGATTGGTGGTGCTCGTACGTGCTGCAACTTTATAAGTCAACGTTTTGATGACATGTATGCGTTTTAGGGTTGCTCATTACAATCGAGAACGTATCAGGCGTGGTGCTACTGTTGACAAGGCTGTTGTTAAAAAGAATCTCGGTCGTCTTACTCGTAAGCCCATCTAGATAGCGATCTGTTCAAAATTTAATATTCTCTGTTAGGTTTATATTTGAAAGCCGAACAGGAGAGGCAGCACGGATATCTTAAGGATGGACCTTACATTAGTGCAGAAGAAGCCGTGGCCATTTACACGGCCACAGTCCACTGGCTGGAGAGCCGGAAGTTTGCACCAATTCCTTTCCCGTAAGTCATCATGAAGTTTCTATACACTTTGTTCTAACAAGTTGGTGAGCAGACCGCTTTCATACAAGCATGACACGAAGTTGCTGGTTTTGGCACTCGAAAAACTAAAAGAGGCATATTCCGTCAAGGGTAATAATTGAATATATTATGCAATCTGATTATGCGTTGCTTATCGATCTGTAGGCCGGTTGAATCAGTCACAGCGGGAGGAATTAGCATTGATCGAACAAGCCTATGATAACCCTCACGAATGTGAGTCATATTATCATATGATGTAGCATACTTAATAAGTGTTATTTCAGGTTTGTCACGGATCAAGCGTCTCCTTTTGACCCAGCGAGCCTTCAAGGAATCTGGCATTGAATTCTTTGACACGTACGACAAACTCATTCCTTGCTATGACATTGAACCTGTCGAGAAGATCACCGATGCCGTGAGTAGTCCAATCCAGAGTTTGTGCCATATTGACGCTATTTATAAACAGTACTTGGACCAGTTCTTGTTCTTCGAGTACGTTTAGTGCATTTTCATCTGAAGCCCAGTTACTGATAATTAACCTCAGGGCTGATAAACGTGGCCTGTTCCCGGCTTGGATTAAGCCTGCTGTACGTAGTCTTCCCTCTTCTTTTCCAGTAGGCACCGACATGGTTTCATTAGGACACGGAGCCTCCGCCTTTATTGGTTTACAAGGTTTGCTTTCATCCAATCTCATTGTCCCTTTCTTATGTACTTTTATAGTGGTGTCAAGGGATCAACAATTTAACAGACATCTGGGAGACTAGTGAAGGCGAATGTAACGTGCTAATGGAGACGGTCTTGTCTAAGGTCTACGAGAAAATCGATCTCACATTGTTGAACAGGCTCCTGCGCCTCATTCTCGACCACAATCTTGCGGATTACATCACTGCCAAGAATAACACCGGTGCGCCAACAATACCACGTAGCCAATAGTTTTACTCACTGAGCACTGTTTAGTCTTAACTTACAAGGGTGTGTACAACGTCATAGACAAAATTCTCAACTGCTAATTTTGAGATTCGTAGATATGGCGCACACCAATGCTTTTGGTCTCATTCGGGGGCTTCAGTTCTCGGCATTCGTATTCCAATATTATGGTCTCGTACTCGACTTGCTGATTCTCGGATTGCAACGCGCTAGTGAAATGGCCGGGCCTCCTCAAATGCCGAACAATTTCTTGCAGTACCGGGATTCGGCGACAGAAACTCGTCATCCCATTCGTCTGTACTCGCGATATGTCGACAGACTTCATATTCTGTTCCGCTTCACCGCAGACGAATCCAGAGATCTTATCCAACGGTACCTCAGCGCAAACCCTGATCCTACCAATAACAACGTCATTGGATATAATAACAAGCGCTGTTGGCCAAGAGACTGCCGCATGAGACTCATTAAACATGACGTCAATTTGGGCCGTGCCGTATTCTGGAACGTCAAACAGAGTCTGCCAAGATCTCTGACAACCATCGAATGGGAAGATACTTTTGTCAGCGTGTACTCTCAAAACAATCCTCAACTGCTTTTCTCGATGTGCGGTTTTGAAGTTCGTATACTTCCGAAAATCCGGACCATGAGCGGGGAGCAATTCTCCTTAAAGGATGCCGTGTGGAACTTGACAAATGAACAATCCAAGGAACGAACTGCCCAGGCGTTCCTACGCGTGTCCGACGATGGTGTGTTTATCTTACCTTCTTTCTCTTCAATTCGGCTCAAAATGGACAGGTGTTCAACAATTTAACAATCGTATTCGGCAAGTTTTGATGAGCTCCGGATCGACGACATTTTCCAAGATTGTCAATAAATGGAACACGGCTCTCATTGGTTTGATGACGTACTACCGGGAGGCCGTTATTCATACCAACGAGCTTCTCGACTCCTTAGTCAAGGCGGAAAACAAAATTCAGACGCGTGTCAAGATCGGTCTCAACAGTAAAATGCCCTCCCGTTTTCCCCCTGTAGTGTTTTATACACCGAAAGTATGTAGATCCGCTTATGTGACCCTTGTTGTCTCGTTGATGGCTTCTAGGAACTTGGTGGTTTGGGCATGCTGTCAATGGGGCATGTTCTCATTCCTCAAAGCGACCTTCGGTGGTCCAAGCAAACTGATGTTGCAGGTGAGTAGTCTGTTTTTAATGCGCCCGCCATCACCATCCTGATATATCTGTTTTAGTCACTCATTTCCGAGCTGGTATGACCCACGAAGAGGACCAGCTAATTCCCAATCTGTATCGTTATCTTCAGCCTTGGGAAGCTGAATTCCTTGACTCCGCACGAGTGTGGTCAGAGTATTCGATGAAGAGAAAGGAAGCCAATGCTCAGAATCGGCGGCTTACACTTGAGGATCTTGAAGACAGTTGGGACCGAGGTATTCCTCGTATCAACACTTTGTTCCAAAAGGACCGACACACGTAAGTCTTCATTCTGGTGTTTCTCGACCTCTAAATGAATTACATATATCTAGGTTGGCCTATGATCGTGGGTGGCGTGTACGGACGGACTGGAAACAGTATCAGCTACTTAAACAGTGAGTGGCTCTGTTGGCACCAACGTTTACATCATTCACTACTGACAAAATTTGCCAGTAATCCATTTTGGTGGACATCTCAACGGCATGATGGCAAATTGTGGCAATTAAATAATTACCGTGTCGACGTCATTGCAGCGTTAGGTGGTGTCGAGGGAATCCTAGAGCACACACTTTTCAAAGGAACTTACTTCCCTACCTGGGAGGGTATGTATAATTCTTACATGCTTGAGCAAGCAGTTGCTAATTGATTGTCTCAGGTCTGTTCTGGGAGAAGGCATCCGGGTTCGAAGAATCGATGCGATATAAGAAACTCACCAATGCCCAGCGTTCTGGTTTGAACCAGATTCCAAATCGTCGGTTCACACTTTGGTGGAGTCCTACAATCAACCGTGCCAATGTCTACGTTGGTTTCCAGGTCCAGCTGGATCTGACCGGTATCTTCATGTGAATCCACCAGTCCATCCTCTTAGTTTCATGCTAACAATTTATCTGTAGGCACGGTAAAATTCCTACTCTGAAGATCAGTTTAATCCAGATCTTCCGTGCTCACTTGTGGCAAAAGAGTCAGTTTCTGTCTCCTGAAATTTGACCATAGCAAAGTCTGATGCTTCCGTTATAGTTCACGAGAGTGTGGTCATGGATCTGGTAATTCCCAAAAATGCTGAAGTAACCCACTTATTGCTAAAGACGACCTTAGTGTCAAGTCTTTGACCAAGAACTTGAACCTCTACAAATCGAGACAGTGCAAAAGGAGACTATCCATCCTCGAAAGAGTTATAAGATGAACTCATCGTGTGCCGATATCCTTCTTTTCTCTGCATACAAGGTTAGTACCTTCGTGTATCAGTTGTTATGGTTATTTAATGAGCCCTCGTCCTTAGTGGAATATTTCTCGGCCATCACTCGTTACTGATGTGAGTTCTACGTCATGCTTTATAGAGTAACACTTCTGACTTTTTTTTACGCAGGTCAAGGATGTCCTGGATGGTACTAGTAGCAACAAGTTCTGGATTGACGTCCAATTGAGATGGGGTGATTTCGATACTCATGACATCGAGCGATACACTCGTGCCAAATTCCTGGACTATGTACGTTTTGTCCGTTCGAGCCTTTTCTTCCCCCTCACGGTCATCCCGTAGGTCTCAGATTCCATGAGCATCTATCCCTCTCCCACTGGCGTTATGATTGCTATGGATCTCGCGTATAATTTATGGTCAGCTTACGGAAATTGGTTCCCGGGTATGAAACCTCTCATTCAGCAAGCGATGGCAAAAATTATGAAGGCAAACCCGGCCGCACACGTGTTACGTGAGCGTATTCGGAAGGGCTTGCAACTTTATTCGTCGGAACCTACAGAACCGTATTTAAACAGTCAGGTCTGTATTGAATATGTCACACAGTGGATGGATAATCATTGACCTTTCGCTCATAGAACTACTCTGAGTTATTCTCGAATCAGATTATCTGTAGGTTTATCCCGGTTATTCTCGGACAAAATACTAACAGGGTGCTATAGGGTTCGTGGACGACACAAATGTATACCGTGTCACAATGTGGGTCGCCGGAAGTGCCTGTTACAGTCCTCACTAACCTACTACATCTGCCTAGTCACAAGACATTTGAAGGCAATCTGACAACTAAGCCAATTAGTGCGTTCTCCATTGCCTTGCTTGATTCTAATTCTCATTGGCCAATTTTGAAGATGGCGCTATTTTTATCTTTAATCCTCGATCTGGTCAACTTTTCCTGAAAATTATCCACACTAGTGTATGGGCTGGCCAAAAGCGTCTGGGTCAACTTGCGAAATGGAAAACAGCTGAGGAAGTGGCTGCTTTGGTACGATCTCTACCGGTCGAAGAACAGCCAAAACAAGTCATCGTGACCAGGAAAGGCATGTTGGGTACGTGGGTTTACTTTTTGGACATGAAATATTTTTCACGTTATCTATTAGATCCTCTCGAGGTCCATTTGCTGGATTTCCCCAACATCGTCATCAAAGGAAGCGAGCTTCAGCTGCCATTCCAAGCTTGTATGAAGATGGAGAAGTTTGGTGATCTGATCTTAGTGAGAAAGATCTCTTCCGTGCCAAGCGCTGAATTAACTCGGTTCCTGTATAGCGCGCAACTCAACCCCAGATGGTTCTATTCAGTTTATATGGTGAGCAATGTTACCTCAATGTTTGAACTATTTGTCTAATGACCCACGTCTTAGACGATTGGCTGAAATCAATCTCTAGCTATACTGCATTCTCGCGCCTGATCTTACTCCTGCGTGGTCTTCATGTTAACAACGAAAAGGCCAAGATCATCTTACACCCTGACAAGTCGACAATCACCGAGCCTCATTTCGTGTGGCCTACTCTCGGTGATGAGGAATGGATCAAAGTTGAAGTGGCAATGAAGGACCTAATCTTAGCAGTGCGTATGATATAGCAGAATGACGAGTGTATACTAACCCCTTTTGACAGGACTTCGGTAAACGAAACAGCGTCAATATAGCCTCATTGACTGCCAGCGAGATTCGTGACATTATTCTTGGCCAGGAGATTGCAGCACCTTCTGTACAACGGCAGCAGATGGCCGAACTAGAAAAGAGCTCTGAGGCACAAAGCCAAGTCACTGCCATTCAGACGTAAGTCCCACCGTCCTTTCGGATTTGAAACGAATCTTATTTTTACATAGACAAACAACCAATGTGCATGGTGATACTATTCAAACAGTGACCAGTAAGAGTTATCCCATATGCAGGCGTTTAATTATCTGACCAATCGCATCGCAGCTACCAATTACGAACAGCAAGTGTTCAGCAGCAAATCTGATTGGCGTGTCCGAGCCATCTCAGCCACACATTTGCCCCTTCGACTGCAGCACATTTATGTCTCCAACGACGATGTCAAAGACGATGCTGCATCTTTCACATATGTCTTACCGAAGAACATTCTGCGTGCATTCATCACAGCATCTGACCTCCGAACGCAAGTGGCGGCATTCTTGTACGGCTGCTCCCCCCCTGACAACAAACAAGTCAAAGAAGTCAAGGTACATTTTTGCTGTTCTTTGAAGCCATTGATCCCTGAGCGAGCCATTTGTCCTTCAGGCCGTCGCCTGGGTCCCTCAGAGGGGCAGTAACAATAGCGTCGAGCTTCCCTCCCAACTGCCCAAGGATGATTTCCTGCTGAAAGACCTCGAACCTCTGGGTTGGATCAAGACTCAAGCGTTGGAGTTACCTCACCTGTCACCGACGGATATCACCACTCAAGCGAAATTGATGGCTGATCATCCTGAATTGGGATCATCATCAATATGTATGACCGCCTCCTTCACTCCCGGCTCTGTTTCCTTGTCATCTCATCAACTGACTGTCGCCGGGTTTGAATGGGGCAGAAAGAATATGGACACATCAGCCAATCCACCAGTAAGTCTACGAGCGGTTCCTATGCTAATGTTGCTGATTCATGTCTGCACTAGGGTTTTAATCCGAACATGTCAGAACGTGTCCAGCTACTGCTTTCGGATCGTATTCTTGGGATGACGTTAGTGCCAGAAGGAAGAGTATGGAATTACGGGATAGGTCTCACGCAGCTGTGGGCCCCATCGCTGAGTTACTCTATGACACTTGACACCCCGCTTCTGTTTTGGGCCGAGGAACATCGTCCCGCTGCTTTCTTAACTGTAAGTTGTCAATTAACTCTGGTTCAGCTTTCCTTTTAACTTTATTCTGCTAGTTCGCCAATCTAGAACAAGGCGATGACAGCGCCGATGTCGAAAATAGCTTTGCATAATTTACACTTTGGTATTCACGTCTAACCGTTAATGTAGTTTGTACTTCTGTATGACATTCAAGATGCTTCACTGAAATCTGGCAACCTCGATGAAAAATAATTTGATGCATATATTTGTAACATGTAACTATGAGTACGCCAATTTGCCCTGCCAAGTTCCGCTATTCAGTAGATCTAGTACATAACATGCATAAAAACTGCTCCAAAATGCGATCAAATATCACAATTTTGCTTAAATATCGACATGGACAATACCCAATGAAATGACGGAACCACGGCGCGATAGGGATAACAATTTGTTTTCACCCTCTTTAACAGAAGGCTGTTCTTCCCAAGAATCTTCTGAGATCCCAGGCTCTCTCTCGAGCTGCCGAGATCCTCTTCGTGGTGGGGGCGACAATGGTGACAGCGGTGGGTCGGGCGAGTTGAGTTGGTGGGGTGGTGTTGGCAGACTTCGAAAGGCCCTGGGGGCGGGTAATGTTGGTGTAATGGGCGTTATGGACAAAAAGCTTGGGTCGTTCTGAAGCGTGGTAATGCGTTCTCCTATGGGCGTCGCAGGAGGTGAGAGTGAGGGTGTCGGCGGAAAGTAGTTGGACATAGTTGTAGGGCGCAAGCGTATAATCGGGTCGGGTGGAGTAGGAGGCGCCGGTGGTGCGCTCAAGATGCGTAACCGCTTCTTGACGGAAGAATGACGTAAAGCTGATACTGGAGGAGAAGATACAGGCGGGGAGAGTCCAGAAGGAAGGAACGGAAGAGCCCCGGGTATAGGAGATGCTGGAATTGGGGATAAATCCTGCGATTGACCACTACTAGCAGCGCGTCGGTGACCCGGACGGAAAGGTATGATTTCATCGGGGCGAGGTGGCAAAACCGTTGATGGAGGAGGTTTTGGCGATGTCAGAGATAGTCTGAAACCCCGGTGCGCGATAGATTCGCGGAACGATGGTTTCGATGTCGTAGTAAGTTCTAGTGACCCACTTTGATCAGGTGGGGGAGGAGGGGCGAAAGTGGGAGCTGGTCGAGGCGGGGGGGGCATGGACGTTCGATGTAACGATCCGGGAGGGGAGGTCGAAAGGTTGTTGTTGCCATGCGAATAGGACGTACTACTAACGGAGAACCCGCTCACAGCAGATGACACAGACTCTCGTTTAGAGAAAGTGAGTGGGCCAGAAACGATACTTGAGTCAGAATAAGCGAAGGAGGGCGCCTCCGCTGAATGGGGAGGTGGCAACCTCGAGCCTTGTGTGCATGGGACCGACGGCGGTGGCCCACTTGGAGGGGTCAACCTCTTTGGCAGCGATCCTTGTCTTGACCACCTTTTTGTCTTTGCACTCGAGCTAGAGCGATCCGCGCCACTGTTGGGCTCATTGGAGGCATACGTAGAGACGGAATGTAGGGAAGGGGCACGAGCACTCCGTTCAAACGTAGCGGAAGAGCGACCAGTGGGTGTAGGGCTGACTGGCCGTTGGAGGCTGTGGCCGTCGTGCTTGGATGATCCAATACCAAAGCTGCCAGCTACACTGTCGTTCCCGTTGCTGTGTTTGTATATCGAAGAATTTTCGTTGCTAGCTGGTCCAAGAGAAATCCACGGTCTCTTTCGTGGTGGAGGTTGTAGGGAGAGAGCACCCACGGAGTACGACCGGTTCGGCCTGTTGATTGAATCATTTGTTATCCAATGCGTTGGTTGGCGCTCTTTAACGATCCTGCGATCGAGTCGTTGATCTGACGATCGTATAGCCGACGATGTGTCTACGTACGTTTGAGGCGGTGTCGCATCTCCCGATACATTTGGCCGGATCATACCCATATTCATCAGATGGTCTCCCATAATGCCTAACGAATCTTTTTTTGTATCCAAGTCCTGACTGTCGTCGAGCGAAGCTGCACGTGATGCAGAACGCGAGCGTGTTGCCCCGGTAAATAGGCTTTTCAACGTGGACACCGCACTCGTGGAACCGGGTTTAGACGTGGTGGCTTGTGAGCGAAGAGACTGAGATGATGTCGAAGCTGCATATACTTTATCAAGCGAGGCGAATGTCTGTGATGGGGTGGCGGGTGAAGGCTGTGAACCGTTCGGGTTAAGTGGATGAACGTTTCCCGAAGGGGAAGCAATGATGCCTTGGGCATGCATGGAGAACATCACGTCCATATCCCCTCTTGGTTCAATCCCGCTTAGTGTATGAGCGGGTACGCCCAAACCTGCCCGCACGGTCCTATTTATGAAGCAAAGGGTGAACAGTGAGTAAGCTGTAGAAAGGTAATATAATTACCTTTGACCCAGGATTGCGTTTTTGATGGAAGCAATCCACTGTTGTGCTTCGGATGGGTCGATGATATGTAGAAACCACATCGTTCGGCCTCCCTCTTCATGATTTAACTCTTTCCTCATTGCCCCTACGTCGACTCCCCCCACCTTAATTACGCTTTTGCGTCCTCCGACATCCTCTTCAGACACAAAGACAACACTGTCCTCGTTAATTTCTAGTCTCTCGAGCTCTCTTTCATCCGAAGCCGATGACTTGAATAGATGAAGATACGAAACCGTAGGACCCGAGCCTCGGAGTGATGCTGGTGAGGAGAGAATCATAAACCGACTCTTCCAGTGCTTCGAGAGCGCAAAGATTCGCAACGAAGATGGAGGGTAGTATTTTGGCAACGTAGAAGATATTTGGATGGATGGCGATAAAACCGACGATGTTGTAGGGAATGGCGGGATATATGTTGGGACAATCGAATGGTTGCGAGAATGTGACAAAGCTGACCCTGAACGATGTCGGCCGCCAGCAGGTTGCAAGATAGTCGTAGAGTGGACGGAATTGACAGGAGACGTAGCGACATGATCGGATATTCGAACGTCTATATCTTGTCCGTCTAGACTGGTCGACACCGCGTCCTGTTCTTCTACACTTTCCTCTTCTTTCGACAACGCGTCATGGAGCAAGACCGGGTCAAGGCCAATAGACTGCGCGGCAGCATCCCGTAATCGTTCACGCTCTTCGACTTCTTCATCTCGTTGAGGCGCGCTGATTTCGATGACTTCAGGAAGAAATACGGGCGTAGCAGGTGGCCGTGTAGGTTTCCGCTTTGGACCAAATTTAAAATTCAAGGCATCGGAAGCTGCGACCAGTAGGCTGCCTCGAGATTTTTTTGGAAGAGTGGGCGTACCATTTGTCGAAATCGGGGAATGACTCTCATAAGAAGTAAACGAGGTAGAGGTATTATAGTGCGCTGCAAACGGGCTGTCTAAAGCAGGGGTCCATTCATATACTGGACAACTTACACACACCAAAACTTGCACTCACTATAACCAGCCGAGCCGGAGTCAGCACTGGTAGCAGAGTCGACCGAATCCTTTCCTTTAATGGGATTCTTGCCCTTTTCACCGGTTTTCGAGTTTGACTGTACAGAAGACCTCCGCAACTTTACGCCCATTAAAAAGTCAGAAACTTTGGCTTGGGGGGTGGTCTTAGCGGATGACGAGCTGAACCGAAGAGGCTTGGGAGTTGGAGAATTGGAAGGCATTGGATAAGTTTTGATGATTCGGTGACTAGGATAATAAATATGTCAGTTGAATCATGGATCAAAGATCAGTGATGAGCTAACGTCGTCGTCGTCGTCGTTGTCGTCGTCTTGACGCTCAGGCCATGGTAGTATAAGTTCAAGAATCTCGGCCACTGTCACCATCCACGGGACTAAAAGTACTCGCTTAAGCTGTCTTACTTGTGTTTTTTTACTAATTTTAATTATGAACTTGTACCTTATTCTAGCAGCTACGGGTTCCATTCTGATATTCCCCGGCCTTCCGTCCCCTCGTAAATAAATATACTGCCCCCCCCCGAGTGATCCTTGAGAGCTCAGGCTCAATCCTCCGCCGGAGTTCACTTAGGAGTGGAAGTATATAGGAACGCACCGGGATGAAACTTCAAGATGTCCACAACTTACACCGCCGGTCGCCTCTTGTAAGTACCGAATGGACCTATCATGCGCGGGACACCGCCCAATGGTCGTGACAGTCGAGCCGGTGATACCGGATATTCCGCATCAAGCGGTGGCCTTGCTCCTGCAGCGCTTCTTCCATCGTACCCGACAACGTCCAACATCCTTCTTAACTCCTCGTTTTCCATTTCCAGACGCGCAAGTTCGCATTCCCTTTCTAGTGCTCGCTGAGCCACGGAAGTGTCAGTCCATGTGTTGCATTCTTCGTCAGCTGTGACGGGTGTGTGTTCATCTTCCCCTCCTAGAGAGCGTAAGAACTTGCGTAGAAAGTATGAAATCCGGGCTAGAGATTCGGATACAGCTGTGCTGGACGTCAAATCCTGTGCAGTATTCTCCTCTTCTCGACCGAGTAACTTGGACTCATATTCACGTATAAGTGATAGTTCGCGTTCCTGTACGTCTCGCTACTCATAGCATAGATCAGTCACGATCACTTAGCCAAAATTAGACATACCGCACGGTTTCGAAATGTGCTCATCAATGTCTCGAGAGTCTGTTCGTACTGCAAAAGAAATCAAAAGTTTCTTGAATGAAACGCAGAGACGATTTTGACGTGTGTATACCTCCTTAATTAATCCGTGCAACTGTTTATTATCGTACTGCAAACTCTGGTTTTCTGCTGTCATTGCCGCATTCATTCGCTCCAATTCGTTTTCATATGTCTCTGCACGAAATGAGACGATTTTCAAGCATTTCACAAAAAAATACAACAAACCTTTTGGTTTATCCAAGTTAAATCGCCGTAGAATGAACCCCGTTTGGGTATGGGTAGCTTGGTTCTAGAGATTCCGTCAGAACCATATGATACTATGAACGGAATCAAACGCACCTTCACATTACTTACTTGTCCATACAATGTCACTGACAGGTTCCTGTTTTGACTGACTTGTTCAGATAGGTCCGAAATCAAGCTCCATAGCCTGACAAGGTCCTGTTCTGTGCCGCTGTCTAATACGGTCATGTTTCAAGAGCGCGTCTGAAGTTTGAGCTCTACTAAAGTAAACAAGGGCCACACACAAGTAAACTGAATTACGATGTATATAATTAAATACTTCCAGTACATAATTTCTGAAATCCAAACCTCATATCTTTTATGAAACGGTAAATGTCTCTTGAGTCATTTAGTTCATCAACTAATATCGGTAGTGTCGGCAGTGAAGACGATACCGTTAGGACTGAAAAACAGATGGAGAGTTATTGTCACGCTGTGGTTTAGTGGACTACATCTCACCTTTGTAACACCGGGAGGAGACGTCAATGACGAATCGAAACTCGTGCTCTTGGTCCGATTTATCAAGATGAGTGAAACGGACAAGTAGCTGGTCCTTCTCGATCCCTTCCACCACGCAGAGTAGACGCCGTTCGCAAGCCAATAATTCAGGAGAGGTATGTGCCAAGCGACTGCGGAGAGTTAAAGCCTCTTTATCCTTCTCTGTGACAAATATTTCAAAAAACACTACTGGTGATGAACACGACCGACCGACCGACCTCGACGCAAATTAGCCTTTACGGCACGGTATTGCTCAATCTCAGCGTCAAATGAGGCACACTTTTCACGGATAGACGAAAGTTGACGCTTAAATGCTGCGACAGCAAATTCGGATTCCTTTCTTTCTTCCTGCTCCCTCTCCAAGTCTGGGCACAAATGAGCTCGAGACAAATGAACATGCAAGGGACGTACCAGATACCAGCTCAATTTCCTTCACTTTACATTGGTTTGTCTCTGCCTCGACGGTACGAATCTTCTCCAAGACCCTCTTCTTGTCTGCTGCTTGGTTGTTCCTGCGCTCGGTGATGACAGTAATAGCACGGTTCTTATAGTTTGACACCGCTTTAAGAAAGTTCCGCGTCGAAGTCTCGTACGCTTGAAGTCTGAGATCTATCTCAGGGTTCTGCTGAGCAACAAGGGTAGCCAGGTCTATCTGAGGGAACCTGAGAACCTGAGCCATTGCGACGCGTTGAGTTTAGATCACGTGAACGGGTGTTCTCGTGCAATGCTGTAGCACTCCATTTGTCTTACAGCGGACGCGGTTACCATATGCTCAACCAGAAAGTAAGTTCTTACTAACCCGTATCTCTGCTATTGTAACTTCATTAGGAGCAGCCGTACATGACGTGTTTCACCTTAGTCTCGGATGCGCCATTCAATGGCACGACAGCCCCTGCCTTAGCATGCTCCGGGAGTTTGGTGCGGCAGCCTTACCAGTCGCCACACTCTCAGTATCCCATGAAGCTCCCGGACCTCCTGAGACATCAGCACTTTCTGAACCTGCGGCACCAGTGTACAAGATCCGGCACCACTCAACCCACTGAGCGAACATCGTCCATGGCCGTCGCCTGGCCAATGTTCCTGCGTGTTACAGCAACGTTGTCCTGCTTGCTTCGAAGGTACAATGTTCTTCGGTCGAACATTCGAACAGTGAGTATATGTATTATTCTACATGAAACTACAAACCTGGCGACTTCCATATTGGAGTTTCCGCCATCTTCTGCAAGCGACTGTCCCGGATACCTCCATCCTAAAGGGCAGGTTGGCCTTTCCATTGAATGCAAACGAAAGGCTCCCACGAAGGCCTATTGTCCCAGGGTGCCTACTAGTAGTACTTAAGCGATGACACGGGTCTGATGTGCCTGGTGCGTCGCTGTGATATCTTCTGTTCTTTGCTACGGTAAAGAAATTTATATGATTAGAAGCTACTAAGATAGTTCGATATTTCCCGATGAGTACTAGCGGTGTTTACGTGGACTTTCAAAGGCTTTTTATTCATTATAAATAAGCTTAAGTGTACCACGAAATCTCAGGTTTGTCATGTCTGAAACTCCCTTCAAAATCGCTGTGTCGGACGATAAACTTGCACTCCTTCGTGCAAAACTAGACCTGACAACTTTTCCTGACGAGCTTGATGATGCCGGGTGGGCTTATGGTGCACCTTTGGCAGATATTCGCCGGCTCGCAGCACGGTGGAAGGACGGGTACGACTGGAAGAAGCATGAAGCTGACCTTAATCAGCTTCCCCAGTTTACAAGGGATATTGAGATTGACGGACACGGTTCACTGAACATTCATTACGTGCATCAGAAGAGCCAAGTGGTGGATGCTATCCCGTTGCTGTTCGTTCATGGATGTGGGTGCATTAGCCGAGTTTCACCTCACGAAACGCTTATTCATGAACGTTGTGGATCCAGGGCCAGGCAGCTTTAATGAAGTAAAAAAAATACTTCCTCTTTTGACGGGAGGCTCTCCCGAACATCCCAGTTTCCATGTCGTGACTTTCAGTTTGCCTGGGTACGGATTCTCTCAGGCTCCGAGAAAGAAAGGCTTCAGGGTCGACCAATATGCTGAGGTATATTCTATACTCATGCTTTTATACACTCGATGACGTTTATCCTGCTACAGGTCGGAAATAAATTAATGATCGCTCTTGGTTATAATGAATATGGTCCGTCTTTATGTCTTACCTTTGGGATGTCACTAATCACCGTGATAGTTACGCAAGGAGGAGATTGGGGCTCCGTTGTGCGCTTCATAGCTTCCACTTGTTCATATTTAAGCTCAGTTTGCATCTTAGATCACTCGGAAGATGGCCTGTCGTTATGGTGGAAAGAACGTTAAAGCTTGGCACACTAACTGCCCCGCGGTACTGTGAGTTTTCCGTCCTGATTCCCGCCATGATTCCCTTGACAAATCTGACCAATATGTAAGTGTTTCTCCACCCCGATTTCTCTCGTCGCCTTTACTGTGTCTGTCCCTCTTGGTGACACCCTATACGGCTTTTGAGCGCGCCGGAGTTGAAAGGACTCGGTGGTTCACAAAGCTGGGAAGTGGATATTTCAGCGAGCAATCGACGCAACCGCAAACTCTTGGGTATGGACTGGCTGATTCACCCGTGGGACTGTTGGCGTGGATCTACGAGAAGTTGGTTAATTGGACAGATTCGTATCCTTGGGATGATGATGAAGGTAAATATTGATCGCATCGTAACTTGGACTTGTTAATAATCCCCGCTGTCTTAGTTCTCACTTGGGTATCCATCTATTGGTTCTCACGTGCAGGTCCTGCTGCGTCGCTTCGGATATACTACGAGGTCGTTCAGAGTGCAGATTTTCTTCGGTCCTCGTATGGGCCAACGACCATCCCACTGGGATTATCTTTCTTCCCGAAGGAACTTATGATTGTGCCGAAAAAGTAAGTCGTAGTTGACAACTCAGACTGTGAACTAATAATTTGTCTTGTCAGGTTGACACGTACCCTTGGTCCTGTCGTCCTCGAGTGTGATCATGCCAGAGGTGGCCATTTCCCTTCCCATGAGAAGCCAGAAGAACTTGTGGATGATGTCCGTAAAATGTTTGCTACTGGAGGACCAGCATTTGGGGTCGTACCTGGTAAGACTGGGTATGCTTAAGTCTGTACGACGATTGGTTGTATTACTAGTAGTCTCTTTAAAGTAAATCGTGGGAATAAGAGATGTCCCATTTTCAACCACTACCTCCTGACTTTGATATTCACGATGCCAGACGAGCCTCCTCCCTTCGTGTCCTCGATGTTTGGTCCAACCTTGCAGAACGATACACTCGTAGACTTGATGAGGATGACATTGTCGATCTCATCACTGGGGAAGTCGTCAAAGACCGCGGAGTCCTGCGTGGCTCGTCGCAGCAGTACGATATCGGTTGCTTCGCAGACGCTTCTGGAAGCTACGACGTGAGCAGCGACGGTGCTGCTGAAGACGATGTGGACGAGTTGGACGCGTTCACGGAACAGGCGGATATATCGGGCGAGTTGGCGGAGAGGGAGAGGCTGAATCGCGTGCCACCTGTACAAGTGATGGATCCAGCGGACGCACAAGATTTACGCGATTTTCTAGAGGCAGAGAAGATGCGGAAGGAGATGTGGGGGGGTGAAGAGGAAGTGTCGAGTACTAGCGATGATGGTGGGAACCAGGGTCTCCAAAATGGTTCGGACGAGGAAGGAGAGGAAGAGGAATCGGTGGAGGAGGAGGATGTAGTAGAAGAGTTGGAAAAAGAGGCAGTCTTGGATGCCGTCGAGGTGGAGAACTTCACTCCGGACGACTACTTGGCTCGGCCCGCAGAGGAGGAATCTGATGATGAACTAGGAAAATGGGACTTGGACGAAGGAAACACAGTCTACCAAATTCCACAACGCAGCGATATTAAGACGGAAGTCGAGGTTTGTAAAGTCGGATCGGACGTGAAGTCAGACAGTGACGATCTTATCATCGTTTCATCATCGGAAGAAAGCATGCCTCGTACGAAAGACCGATCCACCAAATCCAAATCGAAAAATACGAAGACAACAAAGACTTCAAAGACAACAAAAAATTCGAAGACAACAAAAACTTCGAAGACAAAATTGCAAAAACTTCCCTCGGACTCGAAACGTATGTCCACCCCCGTCGCGATAAATACGCGTGCGAGGAAGCGGAAACGTGTGCTTTCCGAGGATTATAGTGTGGACGGGGTTGTGGACGATACGGATGGGCATGGGGATGAACCAGCACCGTCTAGTTCAAGTCTTCAGTCCGGTACATGTGTCCCCGTTATCATGTTGTTTTTTCTCTGATTTTTTTCTTCTTAGACAAGCCTCTTGCCAAAATCCAACACTCTTTCTCGCGGGGGGCGCATTCCGCACTTACAGCTCCACCTTCTAAGCTACAACTCCAGGAACAAAGCCGTCATCCCTACTCGCACTTACAACACACACCCCAATCACGACTTCACCGTCACTCTCGTTCCCAGCGATACCCTCCTGCACAGAGTCAATCTGACCCCATCACCGATCCCTTTGCTCAAGCCCAAAGTCATTCGCAACACCCTTTCACACCCATCCAAGATCCCCGCGCGCAATTTATAATATCCCAAGCGATGCAGCAACTTTCGTCTCTCATGACCATGACTGGTCCTTCAGACCTAAGCCAGCCGCAACAATATCCGTGGCCTCCATCGCAATTACCTACCTATTCACTTCCACCCTATAAGCCCTGCCAACATTGCACACCATTAACTCTTTCACAATGCCATCATCATACACATCCAAGTTCCTCTCCGTCGTCGTCCTCTTCCCAACGGAGAGTTCGCCAATCTTCTGTAGCCTACGCGACGCCCAGCCACCCACACCCCTACCCATACACACCATCTTTCAGTGGAGACACACTTCCCCCTTCATCTCCGGACCCGTCCTCCTCTCCCCCCCGGCCTTCTAGTTCAGAGACACGTGCGAAGTCAATTTTAAGGAGAAGTAAGTCCCGGGGGAGAAGGGTCTCGTTCAGGATTGAACATGAGCGTTCTATTTCGAGGGGGACGTCAAGGTCGCGATCGTTGTCAGTGGCTGATATGAGCGAGTGGGAGATTGAAGTGGGGACGAGTCCGGTATCGAGTCCGGTATACCGCCGGGGGCGAAGTAGGAGCGTCACGACCAATAACCAAAAAGAGACGGACTCGAGTTCTATGATTCGTGGCCGGAGCAAGAGGGTCAATCGAGATGAGTCACCTCCCAGGCCAACGCCCCGAAATAAAGGCAAAGCTCTGGTGGAAGTTCAAGAGGATGAGTCAAGTAAATTGTACGCGAGTATGCGAGGAAAGACGCCTGGCCCTCCTACAAAGTCTGGTGAGTAGAAGAGACGTGGTAGATAATGAAATTGTAATCTAATCTAATCTAATCTAATCTAATCTTAACCATGGACCACAATCGTTCCCTTTTCAACCCAAAATTTGAAGGTTACAAGTTGGATCCAATTTCTCAAGAGGATGCCGTTACACGCTATGACCTTGACTACAGACCTACTCAGGTGACAACATCTGGTCGGTCACCGTTGTCATTCCAGGAAGTTCAAAGTCGTATCACCCATAACCATCTCGCCGTTGCAACTGAGAGAGGTCGGGCATTATACGTCGACGCAGAGTTCAGAGTCATTCTAATCGATGTCGACCTGGCGAGTCTCATTTATTCTGTGTTTTTTTTCTTTTACTGATCGCTCGAGATAGTTAACGCTTTGTCTAACATGTAGCATAGTGTATGAGCTCCCTAGGCCTATAGGGCTGTCTTTAACTGAATCGCCACATCGTGAATATCCCTCCGCCGCCTTCCTCGATCCTCGGACAGCTTTCGTGGCTGATGGTCATGGCTGCATGTACATTCTTGGTCTTGCGGAAACTGGAACCGCCAAACTCATTGGCCTATACGAATTACCGTCAGAAAACACCGTTGAGGCATCTGCCTTGTCATTTCCATTCCGTATACACCACGTCAGAAAAATATCAGACGTCCTTGCCTCTGCACTCCTGTCGTCTCGCAGCTACAACTTACCCGAAGGTGATCCATCGGTACGAAAGAAACACACCGCTGCTGTATTCGATGTATGGGCTGTGCAGCTCGATCTTTCAGTCGCAGAGTCATGGGAAGCCCACAAAATGCACGTTCTTTGGCGACGCAAGGGTGAAGACGTGCCAATTTTTACTACTTATGATGAGTCTAGGAATGCCTACTTGCTGATTGCCAGTACTGTATATCGTGACATTGCATCCCCTCCACCTCCATCATATGATCCTTCCCCTGACGAGCTAGCACCCATTCCACGACAAGACGAGGATCTCGATACTCGACCAACAGAGCCACATAAGCCCCCTCCGTACTCGTGGACACAGACGTCCGACTCGGTCACCGTTGCCTTCCCAGTCCCCTCAACAACCCCGAAGTCGGATATTAGTGTCGCCTTTTCACCAGGATCCGTAACAGTCCATGTTCAAGGCGAGACCACCGCTTCCATTTCCCTACCCAATTTCTCCCTCAAACCGTTATGGGACGGCATCTTACCTTCGTCGAGCTATTGGACTTGGGACCGCGAGGCGGAGCATTCGTTCGGTCTGCTTACGATCTATTTGGATAAACAGCACGAAGGTACGAAGTGGACCCATGTTTTCGCTTCGGTAGGTAGGCCTGAATCCGGCCTTGAGGACATCGAAGTGCCAGAAACGTTGGATCCTTCTGAGCTCTGGAAAGTAAGCGAGGCGTTAGAGAAGTACACAAGTGCACTACGCGAAGGCGAAGACGCAAGTGGTTTGGGACTAGGGAGGGGCATGCCTAGCTTAGCAGAGGGCGAAATGGATGATGAAGTGGACTCCTCAGTCGGGAGGACAGCCTATTTAACATGGGTGGGTATCGACGGAGCATCACCTCCGTGGGCTTCGGGACAGACCGACGCACCGTTGACCCTCCTTTCGACCACATTGCCCGGCAGCGATACTATAAATACGTCCATCGTTATCAAAAGTGGCCTTGACGGCACAATGTTTTCATTGGACCCAGCTAAAAGCCCTGAAAGTGCCCCAACCTGGATTCACACCAAGACCTTCTCCGCCCTATCTTTTGTATTGGCTTCAAAGCAAGATACACGGTTCACCCACCATGTTTCATCCAAAGCAGTGTTAGCCTTCGAAAGTGGCCTCTGGAATCGCGGTGGGAACGTATTCATATATCGCAGCGCAAAGGTTAGTGAGAAATGGGCGAAGCAGAGTGTCGTGAAAGCGGGCGATGGGTCTCTCTTGGGTGTGGGAGCGATGAAAACAAGTGGTGGAAAGATTGTTCTGCTCTGTTTGACGGAGGGAGAACTAGTCTTACTTCGTGATGTTGTATAAGGCAGTAAAAGTACCAATTCGTACACTAGGGAGAACAATATCTGCACTGTATGATACTGGGGAATCATGAATAGCTGGTTGCTACACTGGTGATGACAGCTGTATACAGAAACAATAGATGGCAGAGACCCAGAAAAGACAAACAAACGGCCAGCGAGGTAGAATATACTAAAACAACACGGTTTATTCCACCACCAAAGGGTCTTCACTCTTATCCAACAGAGCTTCCGACTTTACTACCGGGCTTGGCTCGTCACCTCCAGGCTGATGCTTCAGCTGGGCTACCGTGGTTACGTCCCCGTTGGATAGAGGTTTTGGAGGGGATGCATGACCCTGTGATGGATCAGACGCCTGCCCGTCGTCGGGCTCATCATTCTCAAAATCCTCCAGTTGCGTCCTGAGAGCCGTCGTAAGGTCTGGACTCGCGAGGCCTAATGTGCTGCCGAAAAACGACCGCCCGCCGTCTACACCATCCCCATCAATATCATCGCCACTGTCGTCGTCATCGCTGTCGTCGTGACCGAACATGAGACCATCACTAAAAATCCCAGTTCTTGAATCGAACGCAATGCCTCCCGAAATCCCCAAAAATTGCGCCGGACCATTGCTTAATACGCCGTCACGATCACGACTCCGGGCCTCGTGAAGCTCTCGTCGCACCCGGAATGATGTCAACCTACTCTGGGAATAGATCTGGGGAAGCATTGACGGTGTCTGGTAACCGTATCCCTGCCTGACGCGATCTGCTATCCAGCTATACCATTCTTCTTTCGTACGGCCGTTTAAGATAGCGACGATTAATACGGTCATATTGTCGCAACCGGTGCCGGAACCTGACGAGGTATCTGGGGCTAGACAGTGGTCGCACACCATCTCGCCAATTTCGGCGAGCTCCTTGCCCTGTAATATGCTCAGTCTAACAAAGTCGACGACTTGTTGTGAAGAAAGACAGTCCCAAATGCCTTCGAGGAAGTGTGAGCTAGTAGACGGAAGCGCCTGAGTCAATACTCACCGTCGCAGGCAATCACCATGAATTCATCTTCACTGGTAATCTCGTGGACAGTAACATCCGGATCAGCTGTAATCATTTGTTGCTCAGGTGTTAACGAGTAGTTTTTCTTGAAGTCAAAATCGCCCAATGCTCTCGACAAGGACAAGTTACCTGCACACCCGTCAGCACTCAGACTGTAGGCTCCCGTGGCGCTTACCATTTACGCGACCGAATTCAATGTAACCACCAGCTCCATAAATACGAGATTTCTCGCCTACATCAAAAAATTATGGAATGACTTGTACATTGCAGGTAATTTGTACTGACCATCATTTCCAGGTTTATGATCAAAACTGAGCGGTTTCACCTCGCCCCGAACACTTAACACAGATCTTGAATCACCTGCATTAGCCTAAGAGGATGAGACAAGGTCGAGGTGACGGGGTTGTGAACAAAACGTACAACATAAATTTTTCCGTCGTGGGTAACTAGCGCTGCTACTGCAGTACACCCCGAAGGGTCACGGGTATGGCTAGGGTCTACGCGACGCCCGATCAGTTACCGCCTAGTAATCTTCCTGGCGAAAAAAATGACCTGCAAGAATATCTTCATCGGTACCCAAAAATGCTTTCTTCATAGCAAGTTTATAGTTTTTCTCATGGTATGCTTCTTCGTTTACAAGTCGCTTATGGACGTTCTGACTGGCAAACTTAGCCACCGAACCGCCTTTGCAATGAATGGTAAACAAGGAAATAACAGGCTAAGTCACAGAGGACTTACCACCATGACCATCATAGACGGCGAAGAAAGTATTATTTTCATCCCTGTTTTCGTCTAGATCCAAGACAGCTGCATGCGCATCCTCCATGGCTAAACGGCGTATATTGTAAGAACGAAAGGCAAAACGAGCACGCTGCAAGGTGCAACGAACATAGCATATAAACTCACTGATTCTCCACCCCTGCATTTCTGACACACCATAAAGAAAACGCTCGTTTGCACCCGAACGCGAGAATTTCTGCGTGGCTACGCAACATCAATCGAGCCGAATCATTAATCATCATAGACTTGAAAGCTGAAAACCCACTTACCAGGCGATGACAGTGTTTGACCCTAAGAAAAACGACGCCGGTTGGGTAACTAGTTTTGAAAATAAATATAAAGAGATAACCAACCATGATGAGAACTTGATGGCTAGGAAAAACAGACTTGAGATGGAAGAAAGTCGGTCACCAAATTCTGGAAATAACAAGGAGTGTCAAGATGGATGGTAGCGAACACAAGGAATGAAAATTGTTGTGGCGAAATTATACAGCTATCCTGGGACAAGTGGTGAGCAATTCAGATGATTGACTCTCCGAAGTGTGCTACAATGTATGTTTGGAGATGCTTGGTCCCCAGCTTGCCCTTGGATCTTGTTGGTCTTGTACTCGGTGACAAGCCAATAGTTGCGAGGGCCAGTAGATGCCAAAGCAAGACGTTGAATGTCATTCCAGAAGAGCATGTAATAACACTCTGCGTAATTTCTACTTAAAGTCCTTGCAAGCAGAGGACCATCGGCTCTCGTCGGCACAGCCATCAACCTGATGCCGGTCTTGTGTCGCTTAACACTATTACCCGGCTGTCTGGTCTCTTATTGTCGAACAGTGTGGGCAGTGTTTATCAATTACAGGAACCCTTTGACATGGCGTCAAAACGATAGTATATCTTGACAGAGTCGCGATGACTGGTCGTTGATGTGTTCGTGGTACCTATCAGTCATGCAACAGATTGAAGTAGCGAGGCTAGAGGTTCCCATAGCTTGTAACCAGTCCCATTCAATATATTTAAACACTGATGTACCAGTATTTACCTTAAGAGCCCAGACCAGCGATGAAGAAACATGAGGCGATTATCACTGATACGACGCAATTGTCGCACGAAAATCGATTGCCAATGTCGGTATATCACTCTCAAGAATGGCTTCGCGAGATAGGCCCCTCCGACCAATGATGTGGGAAAAGTGCCATAGAAAGACGCAAGTAGAAGGGAAAAAAAAAATGTGGCAAAGGCTCCGTCGATAGGCGATAGGGAGGAGCTAATTCGTGGATGCTGAATACCAAATAGCAGACGAGGTAACCTACCCAATCGACCTCGTCACCACTGGGTGGATAACATGTCCCCCCCAGGGCAAGTATCATCAACCACTGGTGTTGATATTGCGGCCGAACCCTGCAAGCCTGTAGCCTGGGTCGTTCTCGATTATGGCGCGGTCGGTGACAATGTTGCTGGCTGAGGCTAGCCAGGAACTCGGAGAGCCACCTGACGCCCCTGTATGTGGAAGATATATTAATGGCCAGACAATTACACGGAGCCGGCACCCTGCAATGTCTGCATCATCTTCCGGAAGGGTCCAATTATGTACACTGAGAAGATCAATACCACCATGATCGTGGGCTTGGAAGTGTTTCGGATTAGAAGACGAAAAAGAAGTTGGTTGCCCAGACACTGCCACGCATTCACCACGAAGGTACTGCAGTAAGGCGTGATTTGAAACTGAAAAAAAGGCATGAGGAGGGGACTCTATTGATTATGGTCCAAGAAGTAAGCGCGGAGTTGATTAAGGCACACATACACGAGATCACGTCACAAGACAGAACAGATCTCGGCACAACTTGAAGGAGGGGCAACGCCTCAAGGCTTCTCAGAACAAGAACAAGAGATACTACTGAAAAGCGTTTTGGACGCACGGCTTGAATTTGAATGATTTTAATTCTAGGATGGGTGCAAGGTTGAAAATTTGATAAACGCTGTCAGAGATTAGCAAGCACCAGATTAAGCTTTTTCGCACCAGAAGCTAAACATGCTTGATAGCCTTAACCGAACTCGAGCGGACAAGTGTACACTCGGAAAATTGAATATTTTCCGGAGGTCCAGGCTGCACACAAGTCAGCTGAGATTTTTCTTATGTACAAGGGGGGAACGCCTACGCAGAACCTGATTACTGGATGGAGTTTGAGAAGTCAAAAGAGCTTATCTAAGTAAGCGCTACACATAATCAAATATGGCACACGACCACTTATTGTAATTTAAGTTACCGTACCGGGTTATCTCCAACTCAAAAAATACCGTCCCAACCATTGCGAAATTTGCGAGTCGGTAAACTTATTGACCGCCTTATCTCGTTAGCAACCGTTGGGAGTACTCGGTGGTTTAGTCCGTTAAAAAAAGTTTCAAGTCAGCGGCACCTGATTACTATCTTGGCAACCCTCCGAGTCAGCCGTGGGTGCTCGTATTTCTTACTTAAATCTTAAGTTCTCCCAGCTCATCGAGGACCGGTGATAACCGCCGATTCCAGGGCTTTCGGTATACAAAGGCGCCCCCTAAAAAGAAGGGTTATAAGTAAACCATGTTTTGGCTAGACACAAACATTTATTGCTCAACTTGACCCCCATGTCTGAGCGATGCTCCCCAGCTGTCAAGGTACATTTTATACCACCAGTCCCCGTTCCCTTACTATGCTCAGACCGTGCAGGCGTTTTGTCAGAAAAAATTACCGCCCCCACTTTCAAGTCGGAGACACACCATATCACATCTCCCTGTTTCAACTTTACATACGCCAAAGATCGTCTCCGATCTGCACAAACTGTCTCCGACTTGTGTGCTCGCTGATCGACCGGACGACACAGTGGCATTGGGTTCATTCACGCCAACCGACCCGGCATCCATGTCCTTACGGTCGCTGGCTGCGTCCAAATTATTTAAACTTTCACCCGTTGAAATACGTCGGCGGAGGCAGCAGAGACCACCTCTCCCCGTATGGCCCATCAACTTTGACGTTCGGTCTTTGGATTCCCCGTCATCAAGTACCTTGAACTCACCGTTATCACCCGTTCCCTCCATATCGCGTACATCATCTACGTATTCCCCGCCGGACACTCCATCATCACCGACAGGATCGTCCATTGTCGTTCCCCTTGTCTCGCAGCCAGAAGAAAAAATAATGACGACCGAACTCAGCCCTACTCTCGCGTCGCTTGAGTGGTCATCTAAAATATGCACCCAGCTCCAATATTGTGCTGTTTGTAAGAAGCCAGGAAAAAACTACCCCAAGTGCCGCAAGTGCGGAGAGTTGTGGTGTTCGAGGGAGTGTAGGCTGCATGATAACTCAAAGAAGCATTTATGTTCCGGGAAGGGATAGTAGAATTAACATGAAAATAGTTATGTCTCACACTATGCTTCTCTGTCAAAAACCACCTTGGTGTGTGGGGGAGCGGAAACAATTCGTAAATAGGACCTACTTCATAAATCGACCGCTAAAACTTGATTTTGGTACCCTGCGCAGGTAAGATCACAGCGTTCTGTTTCTCCTTCAACTTTCTCTTTGCCTCCCATGAAGGATGTAAACGCTGTTCCTCTTCTTTTCGTAAGGGCTGAGAAGGTTGCGCCAGGGTTACTGTGTAGTTGACCGCGTGACCTGTGTTGGAGCGTTGCCCCCATACTGTGGCCCCTGGACGCGAATGTTGTGGAGTAGCCTTACTCCCGGTTGCCTTGTTTTTACTAAGCCGATGTCGAGATCCACCTGCGCCAGGCTGGTCGAGATTGACCGTCGCAGCCTCGTGACCCGCTTTCCTATGATTCGCATTTCTCCCGTACTTCTTTTCCCAGATGCTAATAAAAGTTAGAACGTGAAAGCCCTGATATAGGGGAACACACACGCTCTTCTCGCTCTTTGGCCCCGCCTGTTCTTCTTCTGGTTCTCCATGGATTTCGCATCGTCACTCCACTCGGAACCTTCGGAGTCCCCACGAGTGAATCCAACAGAAAGAGAAGGAAGGAATGTTGAGGTAAGTCCAGTTAGTTTAGGCGCCGCCTTTACAACGGTGGATTTGCCCCCTTTAACTTTGGTTGAATCGTCGATGACTTTGGCCACAGTACGTTGCTGACTATCGTCATCGTCCTCGCTGTCGGAAGTAGATTCGGACTCATCCTGAGCAACAGTTTCACCATTTGGGGAGTCAGATTCCCAGCCGTCCTCTACCCCACGTTCACTTCCCACGGTGCCAGACTCCCATCCCGCTTCGTCTTCAGTTATCACCCGATCGCCTTCTTCAAACTCACCAACACCCTCTCCCTCGTCGTTATTCCTATCGTTCGCTTTTACGTAGGCGACCTGTTTTGCCTTTTTATGAATGCTGGGAACATCGGCAGAATTGTCTTCGTCGTCGACTGGTTCAATCACTGCCTTCAAATCCTCGACAGCGACGGAAACTTGGGTGGCAATTATCTTTGAACTCAGAAGACGACTCTGGACCTTTGCTTCAGATGTACCAGGAGTAGCTGGGATGAGTAAGTTTGTGGCGAGCTCTGTCGAGATAGAAGCCTGTAGATGTATATTGTCGGATAATGAACGGTCCTTGTTTAGTTTAGTCTTGAGAGCGGTGTTGGCTATTGGCTCGTGGCCCGTACGCTAGACTGAGAACGTCAGGTCACAATGACAGGCCTCTAGGGAAGTTGCCCACCTTCAAAATTTCCAGTTGCGTTTCCATCTCTTTTATTTCATCTTCATCCCCTTCTTTCTTTCTGTTCTCAAATTCATTGTAATGTAAAACAAACAAACGGGATTAGGATGAACTGACCTGAGACTTTTTAACTTCTTAGCTAATTTCTGGGTTTCGAATGCCTTGGCCTTCTTCGCTGCTTTCCTGACTTCCTTCAAGTCATGATGCTTTAGACAGTTGAATTTATTATGGTCTGTGGTACATTAATGCGAGAAGACATGCCAATTTTCCTGATATTTTGGCCCCAACATTAGCCTTTGGACAAGCGTGAGGACTGCTACTAGGAACTCAAATATATGGGCGACGTACATCCGTGGGTTCTTCGAGCCGCTTTCTCTTTACCCCCCGGTTTCGTATCGAGTTGTCGGCCATGGTCGTAACAAATAGAACCCTAACCCTAGTACTCTAAGGCTAAACCATTATCGGGTTTATATCTTCGTGCGTCTTCTAGTCATGGAAGAGGAATTGACCGAGGGCAAATTATTCGCCACTTTTGAGAAACATGGCGAATTCTTAAACTTCCAGAAATCCTTTCTATCCATAGATTTAGAAACTGAACCCAGTCTCGCGGAAGATAAGGCCGAGATCACGCTACTCTGCAAGTTGTCTGACATCGTGAGCGGCATAAATATCAATGGCGGAACTACCACTCACATTAAGTGTTCAGCTCGATGAGTATCAAGAGCAGTCATACCTACTTGACCCATTCCTAGAGGGTCTAGTTACGCCGGTCGTTGAATGTTTAAGGGCCCATGCCAAATCGTACACGTCTGATCTCGGTCAACAGGCGTCTATCTCTAGAGTAGGACGCGTCGCTAGCCTGCTCTACCGTTATGTCAAGTGCCGGGGATATAAAACCATCAGTTAGTATTCAGACGCGTACGATTCGAGCTTCCGTGGCTGAAGAAAACAGTCAGGTTTTTCCCTCATGAGGTTACCGATTTGTCGATTGCACTGAACTACATGCTCACCCGGGAAGGACCCGTTCACAAACCGTCCAACTGGGCCTTGCGTTACGTTGTTCTCCTGTGGCTCTCTCTGATTTGCATGATTCCTTTTGATTTGGCACAGTTTGACGAGACCGAGAGTACTGGTCAGACTGCTATGGCTATTGAGTCTCTGGCCAAGGGATTTCTAGGGAAAGCGGGACTGGAGCGTGAAGGGGCCGCTCTTCTTTTGTCACGATTTTACATGAGGTAGGATGCGATACGCCGTTGCAAAAAAAAAAAAAACTGATTCTCGAAGGAAGGATACAAGGTCGCGTTTTCATTCCTTCTTAGAGTGGGTTATCAGCCTGCTGGATGGACCGATCGACGTTTTCACAGTAAGTTCAGAGCTGATGCTCTGATATTTGGATACTCATCCTCGGAGTAGTCTATTGGTCTGCTGCAAGTTATCTGTGAGGTTGTCCGATCAGGACCGGCTGAACAAATACAAGTCAAGGTTCCACAGATTCTAAACATCGGTGCGAAATTTGACGCGAGTGCGGCGCTCGCTAGCAATACCATTATTCGGAAATTCAGGGCCAAACTTGTGACCAGAGTTGCTCTTCGTCTTCTACCGCCAAAGTCTAAAACAGGCCATAACAGAGGCAAGTAGGCCATGTGTTGATAAATAAACTAGTGACCCATCTTCGACATAGTTTCCCTTTTGGCTGGTGTTAGTAGCTTGCACGATTGTAGCCCTGATGTTGACGACTTCGAAGTTCCGGAAGAAGTGGAAACACTTCTCCAAGAGCTTTTCAGCCTTCTGCAAAACAAGGTTTGCGGGTGTACGCTTTCGTCGGAGTCGTTCATGAATTAATACCCTATCTATCGCTAAGGACACGATTGTTCGATGGTCTGCCTCAAAAGGTATTGCTAGGATCTCTGAGCGCCTCCCGAGAGATTTTGCAGACCAGGTCTTCGATACGATTATTAGTCTGTTCAGTATCCATTCAATCGCAGCCGCCAGCCTCTACGATTTACCCGCCATTGCTGAAAGCACCTGGCACGGTGCCTGCCTTGCGTGCGCTGAAATGGCGCGCAGAGGCCTTGTGGCCGTTGAAAGGCTCGGAGAGCTGATTGAATGGTTATCCAAGGTCATTCGTTTCCTCTACACGTCAGTGTGCCGGGTAATTGATATGGATATTATCAGGCATTGTACTTCGATATACGCAAAGGTTCGCATTCTATCGGCTCCAACGTCCGCGATGCGGCAGCATACGTTTTATGGGCCCTCGCAAGGGTACAGGATCCCCCTGCACTGGCGCCTCATTCTACTAACCTTGCCCGACGATTGGTTACGGTCGCGTTGTATGATCGTGAAATCCACATTCGTCGAGCAGCGAGTGCAGCTTTTCAAGAAAATGTTGGAAGAATGGTGAATTATTTTTTCAGATTTCCCGTTTTCCGTGTGTTTATCCTGATGACGTGAAGGGTTTATTTCCACATGGCATAGATGTATTACGCAAGACTGACTTTTATGCTGTTAGCGGGAGGAAGGAAGCATTTTTGGTGGCAGCACCACAAGTAGCGGAGTTCGTCCACTCCGATTGGTCTGCAATTCGAGATTGACCAAATCATGGCCAGGCACGAAGTATATAGACCTTTTTTGTTCGATCACCTACTCAATGTAACTCTACGCCACTGGGACTCGTCGATGAGACGTCTTGGCGCACAATCACTGTGTCTAATTTGCAAATCCAATTTATTCATCCTAGGTCCACAAGCTGCTCGTACGGCGGTGTGTATGAGGTTGATAATTATGGTTACTATTGCTAACAATACTATGGCAGGCCCAATTATTCCAATCTGCTGACATGACTGATATTCATGGCGGCTTGCTGGCTTTGACAGAAATAACATCTGCCTATCAAGATACCAAACAACCCGACCAAATTGAGAGTCGGCTCCGAGATGTCAGTGTTTTAGTGACGAGCGCCGCCCTTAGGTTAACTTTCCCTAGGTATTTAAATATCTCTCCGATATACCCCAGGACGTTCTTCAAGCACCTCGCAACGAACTACTCACGGAAGCTGCTTGCCATCTGATAGCCAACAGCATCACTTTGGCCGAAATACGGCTTGAGCAGAATTCGTCTGTTCCGCACTGGAGAAAGATTATCGATTTCGGCTTGAAGCACCGAACTGTTCCGGTACAAGAATCGGCTGCAAA
>QLPE01000734.1:28629-89249 GCA_003314125.1 Hygrophorus russula | reverse complement strand
CAATGACCGCTGTCAGCAACCTAGTAGACTGTTCATCAGTGGTCAGAAGATAAGATCTTTCATGCGAACAACAGTTCCGACTTTTTGATTGACCTGACTAGCACATTGATCCGAGAACTGAAGTCTGGATCCCCAATGGTGCAGCAAAGTCTAGGACGGTTTCTTGGCGCCCTTGATTACGATGCCCACCCCCACGGTCTCCTGGAAGCTGTCCAATGCGTACTAGAATGCGTGAATAAATCGGTAATAATGACTACTCACCGTCCGATTGCATGTCTCAGCCTGTCTTCTAGTCACCAATGAGGTTGTCAAACGTCGAAGCACGACGAAACTGCTATCTTGCTATGGCTCAGATCCTGTCCTCGACTATACCTCGCCTCTCCCAACGTAAGATACCGATTGTATCAGTGGTCCCTTTCCATTGACGGATTCTCCGTAGACTTATCGGCCAATGTTGTATGTGACCTTTTCGACGCCTTATATGAGGGGCTAGACGATTACACGATAGATGATCGAGGTGATGTTGGCTCATGGATCAGAATAGCCTGCATCCGTGGCTTGACCATATATTCCGAAGTTTTATTTTCCCTTGCTACTAGCATCTCTAACTTTGAGGAATACCTTCCGCCGTCCAAGTACCATGACGCGGTGGGTGGGATTCTCAGACAAGGTGTCGAAAGGCTCGATAGTGTTCGTCAAGAGGCGGGAGAAAACTTGATTCGCCTGCTTCTGATTCCCCCGCCCAAGATCGCCGCTGCCAAGCGCTGGCGCATTCATGGTGACACTCTAATGAAACAACTTTTTCTCAGGTATGCATATTTTCAACTATCACGCCATCTGCGAAATGTTGACCTCACTATGTAGCGAAAGTGACAACGTCAGTTGGAAGGACAGTAGTTCGCTGTTCCCCAAAGCTGTACGATTGTTGGAGGTCGAGCAGTATCGCACACCAGTTTTAACTGGTTTTGTTTTGAGCATTGGCAGCAAAACAGACAGTACTGTAAGCGTGGATGCACTTTCTGTGGACAAGTTCTGATCTGGTGGCCTAATAGCAACGGCCCGCGGCTGCCAGTCTGTTGGCATATGCTCAAGGGCTTCCTGTTCGAACTTCCGACCTGGTTACCTATGATCTTTTCAGTCTTGTCAGAGATCTCGTGAACTACGCAAAGGCCCATATAAGCTCAAACGCCGTCGTGGTACCGGTTTTACAAACGTTTAATGTCCTCCTACAGGGGGATACTCTGGAACAACTCACCGAGAGCCTAGAAGAGCCGCAAAGGTATGTGACACAAATATATTCCGTTTTCTCAATGCCATTGTTTTATTTGATAGCTTGAACATTTTACTGTCGATTACGTCGAAGAATGTCTCTCGCATCAAGAGCGTACAGAGGACACTTGAATCCATGAAAATGTGAAAAATATCAATTCGTCTTGGTTAGAGGAAGCTCATCAATATAACCTTAGACTCATTAATCTTCTGTCTTCTGCAAAATTCTTCAGGCAGTGTGTCCCTCACTTGAGCGATTTTCTCGCACACCAGTTTCCAAAAGTGACATCTTACAACCTCTAGTTGTGGTCAATGACCTATTTTTTTTATTGGAATAGATTCGAACAGACACGGCCGAATACTTATACCTTGCTCTACAAAGCAAGGACTTTGGACTGGACACTGACGAGATAGAAGACATTCTTTTGGAGACCGAATGGCGCGTGTAATTTTGTATACTAAATTAGACTCTCCTCTCATGGTGACATTATACAGGTCTTCTGCCGATGCCCAGATCGCAAAGGAGGCGGCCGACCGCTTAACTGAGCTGTTTTTACACCGTATCTTGTAAAGCACTTGTAATAGTTATCGTGGGAAAGAATGATCACAGCGTTTCGCGTTTCAAGAGAAGCTGTCAAATAACTACGCCAATGACGCCAGACCCTCGTATGAGTGATAAAGACCTTGCGACTCTAAATGCCATCGCAGTAACTAAAGAATACCGAGTGCAGCCGCATCTTGGTGAGGAACAAAAATCAGGATGAAAGGGCTGTATTGATACCCGGCCCTCAGATTATCGCACAGTGTCTGCCATCAATGGGTAAGAAGTTCTCCAGGGAAGTCAATATCGAATTACCAACAACGTTCACCCCGTAGGCCACTTGTGGTACTTGACAATGTCAAGGTGAGTAGCCCTAGCGAAAGGCGAATCGTGATGGCTCAACAGGCGCCTTAAGTTCCCATCGTACAATGAAATTGTCCAGCTCACTTTACCGGATGGCTCAAAACGTGGTGGTCAAGTACTAGAAGTTCAAGGCAAGAAGGCCATCGTTCAGGTCTTCGAAGACACGTCCGGCATAGATGTAAAAGCTACCCACGTAGAATTTACAGGGACGAGCATGAAACTGCCAGTGGCTGAGGACATGTTGGGTCGGATATTCAATGGCTCAGGCAATCCGATTGATAATGGTCCCAAGGTTTTTGCAGAGGATTACCTTGACATCAATGGTCAGCCGTTTATCCATGTCTAGTGTTCATATTTAATCATAGACTACAGGCTCACCGATCAACCCTTATTCTCGTATATATCCCGAGGAAATGATTCAGACAGGTATTTCAACTATTGACACAATGAATTCTATCGCGCGTGGACAGAAAATCCCTATTTTTTCGGCGGCCGGTTTACCACACAATGAGGCAAGCCGACCACGCTTCCCCACTTTTCCAATCTTTACAAAAACTATTTACAGATTGCCGCCCAAATCGTGCGACAATCTGGTCTTGTAAAACGACCTACTAAGGGTGTTCATGACGGCCATGAAGACAACTTCTCCGTCGTATTTGCTGCCATGGGTGTCAACATGGAAACTGCACGATTTTTCAAGGAAGATTTCGAGTCTAATGGCAGTCTTGACCGTGTTACGCTGTTCTTAAATTTGGCAAACGATCCAACCATTGAACGTATCATTACCCCTCGTCTGGCGCTTACAACAGCCGAATACTACGCCTATCAACTAGAGAAACATGTTTTGGTCATCCTAACAGATATGTCTTCTTATGCTGATGCGTTGCGTGAGGTAAGGGCGTTGGTTTTCCTCTTGCCATCACTGATGCTAAGGTTCAGTATCCTTCGTAGGTTTCCGCAGCCCGCGAGGAAGTGCCCGGTCGTCGTGGATATCCTGGTTACATGTACACCGACTTGTCCACAATCTACGAGCGTGCAGGCCGTGTAGAGGGCAGGAACGGTTCCATCACTCAGATCCCTATTCTCACCATGCCGAACGACGGTAAAGTTTACAATTAAAATTTCGATCATTGCCTTCTCAAGAAACTCACCCAGATATTACCCATCCAATTCCTGATTTGACGGGATACATTACGGAAGGACAGATTTTCGTGGACCGGCAACTACATAACAGGCAGATTTATCCGCCCATCAACGTACTACCTTCGTTGTCTCGTCTGATGAAAAGTGCCATCGGTGAAAAACTCACGAGGAAAGACCATGGAGATGTATCAAATCAGCTAGTATGTGACACTGCCGTAATCACTATGAGTGATGCAAACGATCTATCCGTGACAGTATGCCAAGTATGCTATTGGTCGTGACGCCGCCGCTATGAAAGCCGTGGTAGGCGAAGAAGCCCTGTCATCGGAGGACAAACTGGCTTTGGAGTTCCTCGATAAATTCGAGCACCAGTTTGTGGGACAAGGTTAGCTAGCACCTTTCCGTTCTCGTATTCACCATCCCATTCCAACCGTTGTACAGGTGCATATGAATCACGAACCATCTTCGAGTCGCTCGATCTGGCGTGGTCTCTACTTCGTATCTTCCCGAAAGAGCAACTCAACCGGATCGACCCAACGATTATCACAGAATTCTATGGACGCAAACCTACGAAGAAGCCGACCGGTGGAGACTTGGACACACACGTAGAAAGCAAACCAGATGAGAAATTGATTGATGCTTAGACGATAATGACTTTACGAGCAGAAGGACATGTCTCCTAATCAGTACAGAAGCTCCCAATTTGGGATAATGTCTGTCAGACGTCGGCTACGACGAGTATCCGGAGTCGAATACAAAAAAAAAAAAAGAAAGAAAGAAAAATTGTCAAAGAAATGAAAATTATCAAGATCTGGTAACGAGTAGTGAAGTGGTCCGTCGCGAACGGAGAATCTCATGTCGTCCAGGTAAGGCCGAAAAGGTATAGGAAACGCGTAGGAGGGATCACATGCACTTAACCCTTGCCCGCTGTCCTGGCAGCAGAAGTCTAAAGATGGTAAAAGTTGATGATATTTGAACCTGAACAAAGTTGATAGTTCATGGGGTGTCTCTATGGCATACAACACACGGGTCTTCGCGGGTACAAGAAACGTGTAACCGGTTAAGATTCCGGGTGAGGATGCCTCATTTCCGCTAGCTTCTTGACATGCAGATAAAGCACCTTTGGGGTCGTACAAATGGAGACAAGGTTAGTATTATGTCCTGGAATTGGACTCGGATGGAATGATACGGTTCCTGTTTCTGACCTGAATTGATTAGCACTAGACTGGCACTTTGGGTGTGAAATTAGACTTGGGTCTCGCATGTCTGTTCTAAAACAGAAATTTGCGGGCATGTGAAGATCGCGTGAGTTGGAAGTAAGCCAACCAAGGAAGGGGTGTGGCAAAGGAATAGAGTCCATGTGTTTGACCTCGCCTTTTTACTTATATATTAGACCCGCAACGCTTTTTTTCCCTTTCTCTTGATCCCCATCACCCTTATGGTCGACCTCGCCCGTGAGCGTGTCCATCAATTCAATCGCAAGCGAAAGGCAGATGGCGAAGATTGTCAGGACCATTCCCCGTCAGATTCCATAGTATCCCCTGAATCCATCCTCGTAGACGTCCCTAATGCTCCACGACAGCTAACTGCCAACGACGTATGGCCATCGTCACCCCCCTCTTCAGATCCGCCTGTTTCTCAGCCCACATATACAAGTAGATCTCTTAAACGACCTCGAATTGATACCACATCGCTGTCGACCCGCTCTCCCCTTAGGCGTTCCCCGAGACATCATGCATCTAGCAGGGCAGATATTTTTCCACGGGCTTCTCGTCGTTCTCGTCGGCCAGGCGATATCTGTGACACGGCAACAATGAGCCCAGGCACGACCAGCGGCGCTCTTCTTCGCTACCCTCCCACGAGTTCCAATCTTAACCATGCTCTTCCCTTGGTTCCCATCGACCCAAATTCTCCCCATATACCCTCTCTCCATCCGCTCGTCAATAGGCAAACATTGAAAGAACTTGATTTGGATTCTATATTGCGCAACCCCCAGCTTCGTGCGTGAATCTTATTCCCCACACGAGTCCCGTCAAATATTAAATCACTGTAGGTCATGACTTGCTATTCGATGCCGGTTTACAATTTAGACCAACATCCAGTCGACGGAAGCGTGAAATGTCCGAAAATTATTGGCTCGCCATCACGCGGGAACTGGAGACTGGCTGCACATGTGTCTCTTTCGACTTGCATGGCAAACCACATGGGCTTGTCTGTGCTTGCGGACAAGTACCATTGCCCTCTGTTAATCCCATCCTTGCCTTCTCCTCATCACTCAGCGTTTTGACTCTTCGCATGCCATCTCGTATTCGACCCCTACTTTCAGAATTCCTCGAAGTTCTACTCTCTGTCCTCACCCCGTTATCCAGTATATCTGGTATGTACGTAAACCCTAATACGTTCCAATCGCAGATGCGGGAGCACGCAGCTCAGGCGGCCTATATACGCGCTGTCTTCGATCCCGAGCTTATAGATCAGGAGCTTAAGCATGAATTGTTTGATCCTTCGAGTTTGTTTCGATCTATCGGTCTCACATTGAAAAGTCACTGCGCACCAATGAGGGACGGTGCCGTTGAGGAAATGGTCACATTAGCCGAAACATGTGCTCCTGGAGGGAGTGGTACTAAAAGTGATGCTGTGAAGGCACTCAAATATTGCATGGATATCCTAGAGCTAATGAAACTTGTGAGTGTCGGACTTATCCTGGTGGTACTTTCTGACCCAATACATTACAGGATATTGCTAATCACCAGTTACAAACATTACGTCCTTTCCTGGTACGAACTTCAGGTCAATTTGAGCTGAAAGCTTTCCAAGCACGTAAAGACCGCGGGGTTTCCCTCCAGTTGACACAAGAGTGGTTGCGGACGGCTCATCGCAGCATGCTCGAGTGCCATCACCCCATACTGCACCCCTCCGACCCTTTCAATTACCAGTCATTACACCGAAATCAACAAACATATATCTCCGTTTTGAGAGCCATGACGGACCTGGTTTTCAGTCCACCGTCTCCCGTTTCATTGACATCACCTACAACACCCATTTCTCCAAGTCCACTCTCCCCCATACCTGCACTACCTGGATATCCGGAAACGACATATCTGGACAACGCCCGTCTACTTGTTCTTAGTGCGGACGCCATGGCAGCAACAGCCTTGTACATGTTCTTGCTACTTTACCGACAACTTGTCTGCAGTGGCGGACATGTCACGCCCAAGGTGGACGAGTCGGACCTAGCCCGACTCAAAAGAGAGATCCGGGACATCGGGGCGTCTCATTTAGGAAATTGCTTCATGCTCGGGTGTTCCGAGAAGGACTCCTTTTCCGATGGGATCAACTTGTGTACAACAGATCGTAAAGATTGGCACAAAGCGCGCACCGTAAGGCAAGATATAGTCCTGCAAGTGGCCATGCGTGCACACGAGGCACAGCACCGCACGAACTCGCACTCTGCACCATCATCCTTGCATAGTCGGCCAGCACCTGATGAACATATGCTGAAGCTTGCAGAAAGATGGGCGGATTCGAATATGCAGCTTGGTTCGTCTTTGAGCGACATGCTCCGCGATCGCCTTCGCGATGCGACTTTCAAGGTTGTTGTCGCCACGACCTATCCCCCTCGTGATGCGTCAACTGGGAAAATTTCTGCGATCGATTTTAGCTCGGCTAGACATACACCACTAGCTGGCGAGTCCCCCGGGACTTCGACTGGTATGGAGCCTCTCACGGACGAGATAAAATCCCTCGGCGAAAGACTTTCTAAACTCGTTCTCATACATCTCAATGCGTACCTTCCTTTGTACGAGCAAGAACAATGCGTTTTCTTGGAGCCGTAATTTCGATAGCCTACTCTGACACGATGCTTCATACCTTACATACTGAGCTACATTGCATCACGACTCCTTATTGATCTCCGCACTCAAACTACAATCATAATGCATAGTTAGGCAACATGGAACGACAAGTCTGTCTGACACCCGCGGTTATTCCAGTATGATCTTCCCACCCGACTAATGCATCAAATTTGCGCCGGGGCCAAAATTGACTAAGTAAGCTATGTACTAACGTTGCAAATTGGCAGGTCAGGGGTAACAGACAACCACCAGTGAGGACTAGCATTATGATCATGTGTGAAGCTTGTGAAGCCGGATCCAAGTCATCGGACTGATCGTGATGCCGGACCAGTTTGCATGGCAGCTGTCGCTGAGTGAATGGCCCGGAGTGTGGAATAGACGAAAGACTCGATCGCTACAAGCGTCTAAGGTATTTCCGGGCATCCCCGCGCTCCACTGTTCACTTAGGGAGACGCAAGAATTTTGAAGCTGTTCGGATGATGACGACCCTTGCAGTGAGGGCAACCAATGCAATTCACAGACAAATATATGAAGACCAAGAGCAGAAAGTGATGGTAGTTTGACATGACTAAAAATCATCAAGAAAAACTGAAATGCGCATGGCTGGCGATTTAAATGCATAAATCGCACCATGAATATCAACGTGGCTTAAGGTTGTAATGACGTGGTGTGGAACTAGCTCTGGGAGGATGTGAAGTACGGAGTGCTCAAGAACGGAAATGGAATAGACTGTGGGGCCACAAACGTGTAAGCAGAAGTGGTATAGGTATAGACATGACAAGATACTGTATCATCCATCACAAGGTCTTGTTGAACCAATTGACGGTTTGGTTCAACGACCCCTCGAAAGCGACTTTGACCTCCGGGATGGACAAGTTGGGTCGTGCAGCAAAACCGTGGGTAGTACCTTGGGAACACGAGGGTAAGATAAATAGATACGTTCCATACAACGCTACTACATACCCTTGTAATCTATGAATTCATATTCAATGAGGTCCTTGTCCTTGCGGGCGGCAAAGACGTTTTCGGCTTCAAGGCGCAATTCTTTCCCGAATGACATGTCCTCTATGTGTCTCTTTGTAAGTAACACGGTTATTTATTTGAAAACCGCAATACATGCCTTCAGGACACGCCCATGCGGCAGGCACCTAAACATATTAACGTAATTGAAAGTCGGAGACGGTGACAGGAGTTACCTTAATGGCTTTGATTTGGTCAATGTTGCAACGCCCAGGATGGCATATTACGACGCTATTTACAAGATCAGTGGATCCTATTTGGATAGCACGGACGCCTCCAAAGCAATATCTGTAGGACATTCAAAGAACGGTCAGATGCTTAAGGTCTAGATGACCCACCCGACAGCACCGATCTTGTCGTATTTCTTCTCGTCCTTAAGTTTTTTAACAAACTAGAAATTACGTGTAAGTGTGTGATTGATAGACATAGAAATGGTTAAATAACACACTGAGGCGACTTTCGGGTCGACTACTGAGGCCCGATTCCGATAGAAGGCGTGAAGTCGGGATATGACAGAAAAAACAAGTCTGAGTTTGTCCATAAACGACATTCTCGCCCCTGCTCGATCTGGCAGCACTGTAGCTGTGGCTGCCTCTATGGAAAAAATGGGGTCCCCTGCGGCGATGAAATATTATAAACACGACTGAAGAGAAAGACGTAGGCATTACCATTAAAAAGGTCGGGTACCCAAACATCGCATTCGAGGCGTTTGGACAGTTCATCCGCGAGTATTTTGCAATTTTTCAGGGGAAGTCCAAATGCGTCTGTTAAGAGTACAATTGCACGAGTTGATGTGGGAGTTGGAGCTGAAGCAAGATAGGCGGTGATACCATCCGTGCTGATAGTCCCAGTGGGATCACCTGGCAGGATGTTACTTTTTGTACAACTGTCGCAACTCATGGGTATGACTCAAGCTTCCGACTCGGCCTGGTTTATCAGTATCGTGGAACGTATGCATGTCGGTAAAAATCGATATCGCCCTCGGGCATAGAAGAATTGCATGGCCGCACACCGGCCGCTTGGAGCTGGTCACACTCGAATGTCCTTCGAACGCACGGTCGTATACGCATCGCAGACAGCCGAGATGGACAAGGATGCAATCGAATCGGACAGCCGTGATCTAATCGTTACGAATGTCTTTCTTCCCCACCAGGATCCTGAATTAGCTTCTCAACTATGGCGGGTAGAATGTTGCGGTGGCAGAGTGGTGAACTGTGGGCTCATGTCAGAAGATTTTGACGAGAGATCCATGAGTGGACATGAACTTGACGCGAGGGGGAGCATCATGCTACCGTCGTGGGTTTTTATCAGTGTCCTCCTGCGGATAAATTGACAGCAAAGCTGTAGACTTTGTCATTCACACATTCATCTTGATAAGTGCTTTATTCTTGATAAATGTCGCGATCTTGTCACCGGGTATGTCTTAACACCACCTACTACCCGTGCTCACCCTTTGTTTCAGGGACTTTGAAGAGGCCCTCAAGGCTACTGCCAGGGTCAAGGCTTCCTTTCCGCCGAACGAGCATGACGTGTATAGCCGCGCACATCGGTTGATCAGCGACAGCTTGGAATCGGGCGTCACTTCCATGCGAGCCCACGTCGAAGTCGATACAATTGTCGGATTTACCTGCCTAGATGTCGCTTTGCGACTCAAAAAAGAATGGTTTCCTCTCATCGAAGTGCAGATCTGTGGTGTGTCCAAATCTCAGTTCTGGACCCTACTTAGCCCTTTGTGATCTTAAATGATGGTGGTCAACTTCACCTTAGTCTTCGCACAGGAGCCCATTTTTAGCGTGGATGAGGTTCTTATTCCGGGCGCGAACTACCGCATCTTAAGTGAAGCGGTGACAAGGAAAGGCGTCAGCGCGGTGGGTTCGGCACCCTATGTGGAGACCACCACTCAGGAAGCCAAGGCCAACATCGACCTCATAATCGGCCTCGCCAATACCATGAACATTCATGCGGATTTCCACCTTGATTACAACATCGATCCGACCTCCGAGCCCTTGATCAACCACGTAATTCAAACTATGCACCAGCACAACTGGAACAATGGTAGAACGGCTCCCACGGGGGTCAAGCAGCGTGTCACTATTGGACATGCTACACGCCTCCAGCTTCACACCCCGGTGCAGTGGCGTGAGCTTGCAGAATCTTTACGCATTCTACCAATCAGCATCGTAGGACTACCGCAGTCGGACATGTACATGATGGGCAGGGAGCATAATCTGCCTTTGGGCCCGCCCAGGACAACGTTACGTGTGCCACAACTGGCGGAAGATTATGGAGTGGAGGTCGCAATGAGCGTTAATAACATCGAAAATCCGTTCACACCCCAGGGCTTCGTCGATCCGATGACTCTGTGCCCTTTTGGCGCTGCTGTCTTCCAAGCCGCCACACCAGCAGCCCTTAGGACTCTTATTGTAGGCTCACAATCTCATGAAGGCTGAACCACGTTCATTTGAAATGTCTATTACAGCGATCTGTTACCATAACATCTAAGCTTGCCATTGGGCAGAACGAGATGAATGCAGATTTGTTCCCAACCAAGGGTGACCCAGCCGATTTCGTCATCCTCCACGGGAACAAAACTCTACAATCCGCCGCCCTAAACCCTAGCTATGAGCGTGTGACCATCCGGGCAGGTCGTGTTGTCGCTCGCAGGCTGGTAGAAAGATGGAACGCCCAGGCCGGTAGAATACCACACACGCAATGTATTATGCCTGGTTAATCATTTTGCTCAGACTTCTTGCGAATAATCAGTTTTCAGGATGATAGCCTGGCCGTCTTTACGGCTTATTTTCTTAAGAGGAAGCCCAAGCAAAACACAGCAGGTCGTACGATTCGTAAAATGGGTAAACTATGCAGAAGCGTACAAGCCGGATGGTACAGGGCAATACAAGGAAGCTCTGCTTTTGATACGGGAATGAATGGAAGGGCGCAAAGCGACATCAGGTGAAACAGGTAAGTGTAAAATGAGCAAAATTAAGTAGAGATCGTGAAAAGGACATTTCGAGATATCGTCCATAGCGGAAATTCGCCTAGGCCGCTGCCGGGTGCTACAATCCACGCCATGGTCAGCGCGAGGCACTGGCAAAGTGGATGTTGTACCACTCACCGGCGCGGGTCAGCCGGTAAGTCAATTATACAACAACAAAAAAAGTGTAGGTTTCTAAAAAGACAGGTGGTATCGGGTCCCATTAATTTCTCACTGGAACAGCCAACAAGGATCCCAACACAATCCAGGAAATCAGTAATGCTACAGCCGCAGACCGGACCACAATTTCCCACTGCGCACGCGTAACAACGGGGCTCAGGATTCGTGTAAGGGGGCTCGCGAACGCAGGAACAGCTTTGATCATCTTGAACTGTGTTTGGACCTGAGCAGTAGATCTTTCGCCACGTCGACGATGAATATACTGGGGATTAAAGTCGGGCAGAGAGGTGGGCTGTGGTCTGAACCCAGGTGGAGTCGCCTTCTCGAAATCTTTCGGAATGCTAGCCCTCCACTTGTGGATACTGCATTTGGCCTGAACATACGCGACTATAGCCTTTGGTGTCAATTTCATTTTTGGGGGTTCTTCAGGCTGTATCACGATGGTATCGGGAATATTGGGCATGGTTACTGATACAGTGGGTGGGGAATTGGATCGGGGAGGTAGGGCATCAAAGTCAAATGAGGAGAACGGCTGGAGTTGCTCTGGTAATGGTGTATTTCCTGCGAGATCGTCCTCGTCTGAGTCATAAAAATAGTCGTACGGGTGTATGAACGACGCGGTGGGAGCAAACGACGAGGTAGCGTTTCGGCTGTGGTCTAATGAGATCGGACCTTTCATCGGGAATGCGTCCGCGACAGGAGGGCTTTCGGTACCATCCCCGACAAACACCTCATCAAAATAAGCGGGAGATATGAGGATTTCGCCTGCTCCACTGTCGAATGATCCTGATGAGGAAGTGAAAGACGACTGGGAGTGACTGGACAAGTCTGACACCGTTTGATAAGAGTTTCTCCTCACGGCAACGTGCGATGGGGGTGGAGGAGTAATTACGGGTATGCGGGGAGGCTCGGTAATAGGAAGTATGGGGGTCCGATCGACAGGCGGGACTGCGAACGATGTTGGCCGACGACGGCGGGTGACGACCAGCGGTTTCGGGCCAGATATGGGGGGGCGAGACAATTCGAACTTACGCAATTGCCTGAGATCCCCAAATATGTACACCATTAGACATACCTGAATTCGTGGATCAGAATTGGGAGCGCGAGATTTGACAAGTGCCTGCTTACGCCGTACAAACTAGCCACTATAATGGTTAATCCTAACCACATACCGGGCAAAGCCAGCAAACGTAACCACCGAGACCTTCTCGACACGAAACTATACACGACAGGAGGGATTGACCCAAATAACACAAGAAAGACGCCTCCGACGGTACCGCACCATCCACGGTTAGTGCCGACATTCGTGTAGGCCGCAACAACGAAGCGCTCAAGACTTTCTTTAAGCATTTTGCGAACTTCGGATGCAACTTGTGCGAACACCGCAGGATCTGGATGTGGAGATCCGAAATTTGATGTGTGGAAAGGTGAAAGGATATCGGAGCTGTGCAAGAATGGGTCGACAATGAGTAACCAATGACTTTGAGGGAGAGGTTCGCGCTTACGGGACGTTGAGTTCGTAATCGGAGCCGGGAGTGAAAAAGGTCTGCTTGGCGCGTACATAGAACAGAGCCAATTGAGCGGAGTTCTGGGCAGGCCAGGAAGTGCGATAATCGCCCTGACGCGTGTTATTCCGTAATTTGGACTGGGCGGCCCATTGGTTGTATTTGTCGGTGTAGTCTTTGAACCAGAGAATGAAGTATCTTTAATCACAAAAAGCAAGGTTTGCAAGCCATGTGATGTCTTGTACGAATGGACCTCACAAATTTTCGGGGCACAGTTCAACGTACATCAACCATTCCTCGAAGTCTTTCAGACCTAAATGGAATACCATTTAAGATGAAGCTGATATACAAAAGATTAGATATAAATTCACCAAGGGGGGGTAGATGCTTTCTGTTTAGTATATCGTCCAATTGTACTTGAAAGATGGGAGTTACTACGAGCGCGGAGTCAGACAAGATGTGGAGTGATGCTAAAGCCAATTCATACCACTACATGATCTAACTTTTCCGACAGCAGGTGGGGGGTTGCATAGACGATACTAAGGATCGCAGTAAGTCATGGGGAGAGATACCAGAGTCGAACCAACAACTTACAGGCAAAGAAAGGAGAGCGCTGACCGATAATTTGAAAGTCCTTGGTTGAGTCTGACGCGACGCTCTGCGCTGGAAGGACATAGTGAGGGGGAGTTCAGCTCATGCCAAGCTACCATGCGACCTGTGGCTGGAGTTAAAGGGTAAACGTTAAATAATAGCCACTTCGCCCAAATCCGACTCTCAAAGTTTGGGAACCCGCGGCGTCTTTGATCTGGCAGCTGTCAAATATCGAACCGAACAAGAAAAAAAAAAAGAAAAAAAAACTCGCAAAAAGGGTCGGTAAAAAGTCGGTAAAAAAAATCGGTGAGTACGTTCCTTTTTATGAACGACTTTTTATCCAACTTTCCAAGTGGAATTGTGCACTGATTTCGGTCTTAGAACACCCTGGTGCTCATTTCGAAGTCATTGGCTTCGACTGATAAATTCACACACCCTGGCTTCTGACGACATGCATGGGTCCTTTTCGTACCGAGGGTCTGGACATTCCCATGTCGTGTAACAGTACAGCCATGATCTCTCATAATAATTTAATAATATCCATCCAGATAACATCTCTGCGGACTTGACTGTTATAGGGTATGATTCTGGACAGTGTCATAGTAGGCAACGCGGTCTGACACGATCTTTTATCCAGAAGTCTGATCGCTAAATGCCCAACAGTTCCGGCGTAGTACCAACACCGGAGTCTTATCGACAGCGTTAATTGCGTCCGACACAGAATACACACACGTGAAGGGCCTGCTAACGGCATCGCTGCTATCAGCAGCCCATTCCAGTATATAGACAGCTCGTCACGGACATCTTCAAAAAGCAAACGGTCATTGACAGGGGAGCTATTTCTCGGCCATCTTTGCCTCACCACTTGGGTGCGATATTGTTTGTTGCCCTAGGCACACGAATGATCATCATGGCCTTTCATGGAGCTGTCCTAAAGTATCCAATAATGTTGAGGACGGCGTTTAACACTGGTGGCGCTGGATAGTTCCACCAAACCATATGGCGAGTATGCTAACGTCTTTTGTTTGCAAACTACGAGTCGTCTCACAAAGACGACCCCCATCTGGCAACGTCGTTTCGCTCCCTTTCATTCTTCGAATTCTGAATCATTGTGCACGTCCGGAATGTTGCCCGTCGGACATTATGCGGGCGACATTATCGGTTTCCGGCTTGATTTCGGGGTTACAGAGCGTGTCGTTTGATACTTGGCATGAACCCAACACAGTTGATCTGTTCCCTTCACGGACGCCGATAGCCACGGACAAAGCCAGTGATATACTGGCTACAGTACCCGGTGGTAGTCACAAGTAACCTGAATTGTTATAGGCGTTTATAATTTTATATATACGCTGATTTGTGCTTAGTGACGATGAGTGTAATGCTATAAGTTTGCCGCCAACGTTAGGGCGAGTTACCAAATCTGAACCAGCCACACAACCATGTCGACCTGTCCCCCGTACGCCCCTTTCTTCGGCTTCGCAGGCGTCGCATCTTCAGTTAGTCCTAGAGTCACCTTCTGGCTAAATAACTAAACCCAGTTCATGTTCAGATGATATTCAGCAGTGCGTTCTGGCTATGCCCGGCTTTGCTAACTAATTCAAACATCGTTATGCAGCGGTAGGTGCTGCATTCGGTACATCCAAGTCAGGTATTGGGATCGCTGGTCTTGGGACGTTTAAGCCAGAGTTGATCATGAAAGTGCGTGCTGCGGAAAACCTCTGAGGCCAAATGCTCATCTCGGTGGTAAAATGGCAGTCCTTGATCCCCGTGGTTATGTCTGGTATCATTGCTGTATACGGGCTAGTTGTTTCTGTGCTTATTTCCGGGTCGGGTACGTTTCTTCACCTTGACCCGCTTGGCGCCTCTGAGCATAGCCGTAGTCAAACCGGGAGACTATACACTGTTTGCGGGGGTCACCCATCTTGGCGCGGGGATTGCCTGTGGGTTCACCGGGATGGCTGCAGGGTATGCGATTGGGCACATTGGGGATTCGGTACGCCATTTCTCTCTCTTACGTCGACCAAGTCATTAACGTGGCGTAGTGCGTAAGAGCATACGTTCACGAGTCAAAAGTATTCGTTTCGATGGTTCTCATTCTCATCTTCGCGGAAGTATTGGGCCTGTATGGGTACGTCGTGAACTTTGCAAGGAGAGGCCTATGTTAACTGGCTCGTCAGACTGATTGTTGCTTTGATCATGAATTCGAAAGCTATCGAGGCAGTGTGTTGAGAATGATTCGTACACGTATATAATTCGCCTCGAGTCAAAAAAAATCGTAGAACACATCGCACATAAAACGAGCCTAATGGCTGCCTCTACTGCTGGTGGACCTTACGACGCTTACGACTCCGTCCTCGTGAACTTGATTCAGAAGCGTCTGAATCAGATGAGCTGGCATCGGATGAATCTGATGAACTGGCATCGGACGAATCTGATGAGCTTGATGAGTCGGAATTCGAGTCTGAAGAATCCGAGCCAGAGGATGAGGATGAGGATGAGGGAGAACTGAAAGGAAGTCAATCGAGAGTTTGGAATGAGACGATGCCAACGAACCGTCGTGATCTCTTTTCACTGCTTTTTTTTGCCTTGGCTTGCTCTAAATCTTTTTCCTTTTGTCGCTCTTTTTCCTTGGCTTCTAGTATCTGGTTCGCAGTACCCGCCCTTTACACCGATGAGAAAAGAATGATAAAGTGAATTTCAATCAACATACCCCCCCTTAAATTCATCCGGGACTTCGACTGAAGGTTTTCCAGCTTCCCTGAGTTTTGCTAGCACCTTTGGATTTTCAAGTTGCTGTGTTCGAGAAGGGCGGGAGACGTATGGTCGTGTTGACTTGCATTCGTAAATAAAATGACCTATCCAGTGGGTTAAAGACCTTCATGTGTGCTTTTATGTACTGTACTGACCGGTACCAAGACACTTTTGACAGACTGTGGATGATGTTGCCCGTGGGTTGTTGGCTGAACGACGGTGAGGTGCGAACTTTGACATTTGGACAGGCTCGGAGATCACATGACTAGCTAATGGGCGGTAACGCTTTCCTTCAGACTCTCCCATCCACTGCATTCCCCCGTATACCAACCCAGGTTTACAATTCGCTCAAAGCACGTCTCATTCCTCAATTACAGTCGATCTGTCTACATGTGGCCGTACCATTCGAAGCACCTCAAAAATTCGATCATGGGGACCTTGATTTTGTCGTCGCATGCCCAAAGGACCCAGAAAAGGCACAAGAACAAGTAAGGACCGTGCTTGGAGCCAAATTCTGTATCCTCTTGGAGGGTAACAGAACTTCCAATTTTGCCGTTCCGTTTGAAAAGGAAGAGTGGTGTGGAGAGGACAAGTTCTACCAAGTTGACGTAAACGTGTGCGCTGATCGTGACGAATGGGAACGCGTCGTGTTCTTTCATGGATATGGTGATCTAGGGATGATTATGGGGTTAATTGCCAAGAATAACGGACTTGCTCTCGGTATAAAGGGACTCAAGGTAAGACCTAAATTGTGCAGTGGTCTAGAACCTGCAAGGACTCGTGAATAGATACCAGATCCGCCATACCCACCCTTCCACCTTTCGACTTCGCCATTGGAGATCACGCGTTTCCTCGGGCTGTCCATGGATGAATGGGTTCGAGGGTTCGAGACGAGGCTGGAAGTATTCAAATGGGTAACCAGTTCCAGATTCTTTAACTCGTCAACGTTGCGCGTGAATGGCCCCGGGATCAAGAAAGTGAAAGAGGACAGGACGATGTACACGGAGTTTGTAAATTGGGTGGCTCAGAGCGGTCCCAGCATAGAAACGGTGGTCGATGAGAAGGCAACACAAGAAGAAGCTCTGGTGTTCTTCAACAAGAAAGAAGAATTCGAGTCACTGGTTCGTGCGCGGTTGGCGCGTGTGCTGCTGAAAGAGTTCTTCAATGGAACTGTTGTGAACGAGTGGGCAGAATTACAAGGGAATTGGCGACAAGTCAAGAAGGTCATGGACAGAGTAAGAGAGAAGTACGGCGGAGACGAGGGTGTGTCGCGAATTCTAGAGTCAGAAGGAGAACAAGGACTGAAAAGAATAGTCTTACTGGAGCGTCTCGCACTGCAACCATGATTCCTACCAAACAAGAACACGATACCCTTTGGTCTCAAAGCGCGTTCGTCCATCGGATACTGTGTCAGGCGCGCCACACCTCCAGAAACCAGACTGTGTAAAAGGTATGACGGACCGGAAAAATTAGCCTGAAGACGCGAAGCTTCGTGCACCTCGGTGCGGAGGTTGAGCTGAAATTTTTACCCCCGTGAGCTGGAATCATGGATCTGCCACCGATTGTTCATCATGCCTCCTGCCAAACACACATGAACCTCCACATTTGGTGGACCTGTGATCTCTTCGCTACCGGACAAAAATCACATTCGGGCCCCCTCGCGACGCAGAACCCCGTTTGGTTGAGCTATCCAAGCGCGGACCGAGCCGATGGTATACCAGCCATTTACGTTCTTGGAAACGATGCCTGTTGTGGTAAAATATTGAGAAACTTGGCAGGAGAGTATCACAATCAATAAATATACAAATGTGGGAAATACATCAAATCGACAGCATAATCAGACACAGACTTTTGTTACAATCTACTCTCACCAGACGTAAGGGATAATCCTAGCAGGGACTTTCGCTTTATACTCTTTGTAGGCAGTTCCAATGTTAGAGTCGTCTTCCATCAACTTTTCCTGTGAGAAGATGTTGTCAGTCGACGGAACCGCAAGGGAAGTTGATTATCACCTCGATGGGGATCTTGATAATAAAACCTACGGCAGTTACAGCCCCAAGAACAATGGGCACGTACGACCAGAAGGCAACGCCCCAGATGGCTAACTGAGCCAAATAGATGCTGGGAGACATTAGTTGAAATTTATACAATCGAGCACTACGACATGCCTGTAAAGGGGGTGCCGAACGTAGGCGTAAGGGCCAGTAGACACAACCTTGGCTTTCTCGCGAACACCAATATAGTCCCACTGTGCACCCAAAGAGAAAAACCCCGACTGCAGCAGCTTGGTGCATCCTAGCGAGGCTAGACATGCGAATGTCCTCAGACACGCTTTGCCGCCGACGCTCACGTAGTCGTCAGGAAGCGCAAACCGCCCCATCCAAAGGGGCTGCTCCAAACCGTTCGCGATAACCCCGACAGAGTTAACGAGGGGCACTAGGTTGCCCGCGAGGAAGACGGGCTTGAGGAAGCGCTCGAGAATGGATGGGGTATGGGTTTTAACGTCGCCAGCTTCCTTGACTTTGTTGAACTGCCAGCGTAATTGTCTGGCACCGACGACGCCATGAGTCAGAATCGCAAAGACGGCCAAGGACTCGATGCCTTGGTTATGGTTCAGACCGGCAATGTACATTGGTAGTAATCACGATGAGCGGTCCGACCCCGGTGTACCGTGACCCCCTCACCGCTGCCGTACCCTTCGGGCAACCCACGACAGTGACGACACCCGTTTATTCTTTACCACTCGCTCGTTTTACAGCGCGAGCAACCCCCGTAGTACGTTTACGCTCCTTCTTATATGTTTCAGCACTTATCTTTTGTACTCAATCGTATTCACGGCCGCAGTGGGTGAGTTGCTTCGTCACCCTACCCTGTGCGTTGGTTACAAGTATATTAGGTGCATAGAATATCTAGTGTTTTCCCCATAATATCGAGCTTACAAGTACGTATATATTCAACACGCTTAACCACCGTTTCTTAGATTTGAAGAGCTGCTCCATGGCAATGCCAGCGCAGACAGAAATTCTGCAAACTTTTCGCAAAGAACTTTTTGATGAGGACATCCTCAAAGAAGGGGATTCGTTAGGCACAGATGACGCCACGTTACTGTGGGCATTTTGCTTCAATTTCACACTCTATGCTCACTTGTCACCTGTAGTCGCTTCCTTCGTGCTCGCAAATTTAATATTAAACAGGCAAAACAGATGATCGCAGAATGCCAGACGTGGCGCCAAACCGTCGAAGGTGTCGGTATCGACGAGCTCTATCGTCGAATAGATCCCTTTGACGTGCGTGACAAGTTTTGAGTGGAAGGTCATGCCCTCTAAAAAGTGGCCAGTATCCGGGGCGAGAAGCAGTCTTTGATTGCTGGCCGATGTGGTTTCACAAGGTATGAGATTGCCCTCAACTCACCGTCCGATTTCTGACCCTCTAAGCCAGACAGACAAGGTGCGTTCCTCTGATCATACCCCTCCTTTTCCTCACTTCATGCCGATGCAGAAAGGTCGTCCATTGAATATACATTTCTTCGGTGGCATGAATCTTCCAGAGCTTTATAAGCATATCAGCGCTGAAGGCCATTGGCAGAGTGTTTTAGTCAACGCCGAGTGCTTGACGAGGGAGATCCTTCCCGCCTCTGAGAAACAGGCAGGCAAGCCAATCGGGCAGGTGTTTGTCATTGTCGACCTAAAAGGATTTGGGTAGGGTGTCTAGATTTGCGAATTCCTGCCCTGTGCTGACTGGCGTCACCGCTGTATTCAAGCGTCAGCCAGTTCTGGCAGATGAAGACTCTAGCACGGGATGCCTTCCGAGTATCTCAAGATTACTACCCCGAAACGTGCGTCCCACCCGTTCCAACGCCAATTTACGCTAAGCAGTTTTGTTTAGAATGGGACAATTAGCGATCGTTAACGCCCCGTCGACTTTCACGATTATATGGGGGATGATCAAGCCGTGGCTCTCGAAGGAGACGGCGGAGAAAGTGGATATCCTGGGCAGCGATTATCGGGATGTGCTGCTTGGGCTGGTCGACAAGGAGAATTTACCATCGGTGCTGGGGGGTGCTTGTATGTGTACGGGCGAGGGAGAGGCGGGGAGGTGTGAGCTGAGCGGAGCTGGACCTTGGAGAAATGGGAGGGTCGGCTGGGGACCGAAGTCGGCTGCGCATACTAATGAGCCAGGAGGTGATTCAAAGGGGAATAGAAACCAAGCAAAGGATCATTTTGGCGAGGAGTCTGAAGGTATAATGGGCATAGACGAGGCTCGTGGAACGGATTCTTAGATTTTTAGGAATTTATAAAATATAATTTACTGTATGCCTGAAGCACTGTCGAGCACGACGAGACACCTCCGTCTCTTGCTGTTCCTCACTGTCACCAGTCGTATCGTTTGCTACATAATATTGCTGTCTTGTACCTTTGTCCCCCTGTTCGACTCTTCACCGAAAATCATCACTCAGTCTCGATGGCTATCACCGTTATTGCGGTGGGATGCATTCCACTTTGCTCACATCGCAGAAAAAGGGTACATCTATGAACATGAATGGGCATTTCTACCTGGGTTACCCATGCTCATGAGACTTGCTGCTCGGATTCGTACGTCTTCGGACGGTTTAACTTGGGATGATCTCTTCATAGGCGGAGCATTGGCTGCGTTGGCATGCGACAGTACGAACGCTCTATACCAGTTGTCTTTACACCATCTCGGGTCTCCTAATCTCGCGTTCTTGGCATCTTTGTTGTCCTTGTTGTCCAGTAGCCCCCCAACACTACGCTTTGCTGCGTACAGCGAGCCTTTTTTTACCTACCTATCATACCGAGGTGAGTTCTGCCGCGGAAACGAACCGCAAGCATTTCCTGACATACGAGATAGGGATGTTACAATGCGCAAGATCACAGTGGTTTTTTGCGTCTTTATTGTTCGCCCTCGCGGGGACCTTTAGATCCAACGGTATCCTATTGGGCGGATTCATTCTTTGGGGAAAGATAATAGAGCCTTTCTTGAACGGTCAAAAAGTACGTCCAAGTCATCCCAGTTCGTGATATTTTAGCTGAAGAAGCCCACCCAGCCATCTGTAAAAAGCGTTCTTTATTCGTCTTTCTTGACCTCAATAACTCTCACACCCTTCATATACCACAATTACACCGCCTACATTACCTTTTGCACAGGTGCCCATACAGCATCATGGTGCACAAACATCCCGCCTTCGATCTATGCACATGTGCAATCCACATATTGGGGCGTCGGCTTCTTACGCTACTGGACGCTCCAGCAACTCCCCAATTTTATCATTTCCGCCCCGCCTCTCATATTGTTATTTTCGTTCTCGATTTATCACATCACCCATGCTCTTATTCCCCGGGTCCTATCCACCAAAAGCTCGTTAGATACCAGTAGCGTCGCCTCGAGTCTCAAGCAGTCACAGTCTCCGTTTTTATCCCCTACGCTTACTCCTCACGCGATCCATGCACTAATACTTAGCACGACCATCCTCGTCGCTTCGCACACTCAAATCATTCTTCGTCTCGGCCCTTCAATGCCCATCATTTATTGGGCTGCTGCCTGGCTTTTCGTCGACCGACCGACATGGCGAAAGCCGCAGCCAGAGGTGCATATTCTGCCTAGTTCGACATGGGGAAAATGGTGGGTCGGCTGGAGCGTCGTGTGGGGGGCGACATCATTGGTTTTGTGGGGTACATTTTTACCGCCCGCGTAGATTGGGTAAACAGGTCGTAATAATTCCTAAGCCATGTATAGTGCAGCTGTACACGGAAACTAATGGTACGACTAATGAAGAGCCCTCAAAATATGGGCATAAAGTCCTGCATCCTATCCCGAGCATCCTGGGCAATACACTCAGCTATCCATGTCAGATTTCGAATCTCCTGCTCCTTCAACTTCATATAGCTGTAAAACACGCCATATTGAAACTGCTGCAAAAACGCGAGCTTGTTCAAGTACACCTCCGTTGTAAAGAAACGGTCTTCAAGATGTGATGCTGCACTCATATCGTCTACAGTGTTTGCGCCCGATTCGTTGAAGAAGGAGCGGTATTCTGATACGCTCTCGCAGGCTTGCCGTACTTGCTCGATATCGTCTGCCTTTGCAAGCATATTGTTTCCCGCGGGGAAAAGGCGGCCTATGGCGGGGAACAGTTTCGCGCGCTGCTCCTTGGTGAGATCAGTACCAAAGGAGTTCAAAGTTATGTTTATGGTACGGCGGTCGGCTTCGAAAGATAGAATCCGATGCATTACGTCGGATGTGGGGGAACCAAGAGTTGTAGAGAAATGGAAAAAATCTTCCAGGTAGGCTTTGTAGACGGTGTTGCGGATGATTTCGATGTTCAGGTCATCGAGGTCTGATGCTGCTAAGCAATCCCGGAAATATGGTGCTGGATGGGGTTAAATCGATGTCCGATTGAAATAAAAAATCAACTTACCAAGTGGTGTCTCAACAAGGACGCTCTGATACAGTTCCTCGACGTTCGTAGCAACACACAGCGCCGGCATGGTATCAAACATCCCCAAAGGGTGACAACGTTCTAGTAATTCATGGGTGTCGCGTTCATGCAACGTACCAGTGATCAACAGAATGACGTTGTCAATCATGTAGGCGTAACTGCCAGGGCCCAGTCAGAGTTGGAACCTCGGTAGCATTGCAAACAGCGCGTACGTTATGTATTCAAGAAACTTGCTCAGTGGCTCGACTGCGTTATTTCGTAGATAGTTGAACTGGTCGACTAGTATCTGCGTAGCCTTTTCGGAAATTGTTGAAGTCGAGATGGGTAGGGATTCGTTGGAGAGAAAGTTGCCATAATCAGTAGCAGATAGTTGAGTTCGAAAATCTGTGGTCTCCTTTAGCATAAACAAGGGAACTAGACATCGGATGCAGTCTAACGGACCCTCCAAGGACTCGCATTGGGTCAAGTTGGCATAGTGACTTTGAGTGAGGATGCCAGACTTGTAACCTCTGACAATGCCTTCTAAAAACCCGGTATCTACCTATAGAAATGGTTTAAACATACTCTTAAGAAAAATAAATGGACACGTACATTAAAGAATAACGATTCCATAACCTGTACGGTGAGACAGCGTTAAGCCTTAATATCTCGTGACTAATATAGTAAAGCCTATTATTATTGAACAAGATTCATAAACTTGTACACTTCAGGACCATGACTCGTAAAAAAACTGAAAACAGACAGTGATGTACGGTATAATGCTGTGGGTAAATGCATAAAGAAAACATGCGATGATGGTAATGTCAGTGAACAATAATAAGAAAGGAAAAAAAAAAAAAAATTCATGTAGCACGAGTGACCTTGCGTTTCCTCACCCGAGTCGAACGTTGATATTCGTCATCGTCACCGTCAGTATATTCCGCTTCGTCGCGTACTTCAGGCCCGTATAACTGCATACGCTTTTCTAGATCGACCTTCCGCAAGCTACGCAAGTTCGATGCTAATGACTTGAAGAAATCGCTCTTACGAATATCATCCTGATGAGCCGATAGGATCATATACTAAATCAAATTGTAGCTTACCTTGGGCACGCGAACTTTGGTATCGGAAGGAGCAGACTTTTCCAAACGTTTCTTCTTTTCCTTAAACTGTTTAACAACTATCAGTAAGTTAACGCACACAGCCAACACCAGAACTGACCTTCCTCTGCTCATCCTTGAGCAAAATAGACAGCTGCTTAATCCAACGTTGCAAATTCGACTCAACTTTCTTCTTCTTCGCTTGTCCACCAGAATCTACTTCCTCATCGGCAACATCCTCGTCGTCCGAGTCTGGCACAGCATATGATCTGATGTTTGTTGCTGCCATCCGACGCGGCCTTTTCTTTCCTCGGGTCAGCCCATCGGTCTTGACCAAAAATCCAGAAGTAGAGGGCGAGGAGACGGGTATAACGTTCTGAGTAGATTCGGTCTTAACCTTAACCTTTTGATGTGGACCCTTCCTTGTGTCTAGGACACTCTGTGCATTCTGCTTCGTGAGGTAGTCTTCTTCGTCAAAGTAAAACTCTGCCCCCATTTCGATGTCTTGGTATAAATAATAATTCTAATAAAGGAAGTTGTAGCTGAAGCAATTGAACGTACACAATTGGACTCACCGGTTGCCTGCCCAGACGTGCCAACAACTTGAAATGCTTCAATGTGATAGGCACATGGGCCGTCGGGTGGTCAGTGTAGCCAAGATATTGTTGAATAACCTGTGATTATGAGCGCCATGCTTTCGCCTGACCATTATATAGGAACTTTACCTGAGAATTATCGTTGATCACGGCATGTGTCAAAAAGACAGCGGTGATATTACTCTTTGCGCCAAATTGGCTCTTGATCCAACGTCCAACTTGTAAGGGATCTATATGTCCTCAGCAACAATACCCGAGAACACACGGGAAGGCCAGGACGCATACCAGACGGATACGGCAACTTCCCAGCTGCATCGCCATAGCCTGAGTATGCGTAGTAAGGTCTCCTACGTGTCCGGGTCGGTGCCAACTCGTCGTTTCGTATCATGGTTGACAGTGTGTCTTGAGTGATGCGTCCCTGAAATCGCCATCACCACCGGAGCGAGCGTTAACAAGAAAAGATTGGAGGAATTGCAAAAGATACCTACAAGTTCTGGTACATCACTTTGACCTTCTGACCCTTCTTCGACTTCCTCCTCTGCCATGTCTGCTTCCGCACCCACTTCTCCTTCTCCTTCATCATTATCAACGTCAGCCATGTCAACTTCTCCCTGTTCACCTACACTTCCTGCTTCTGTATGCTCAACCCTAGGTACAATATAATCACGACAAAGCTTTCCTTGGAATGCTGCACACGCCTTTTCGTCTTCGGGTTGAGGCAAGTCATCCAAACTAATGTAATATCGTTGCATGACGACCATTGAAATCGTGTCGTGAAGGAACGAGAAGCCTTCGAATAGTTTCCGTAGCATCTTTCCCTGTAAAGGATCGTTGCGTAAAAGCACGAAGTAATAGGGGGATTATAACTAACCTTACATCCAACTTCTAAACACTTGACGGCGACCTCCTCGACCAACTCCCTTACTTCTCTCGAGTTCAATCCCACTTCAGCCCTAGCATATTCCAAAATCGGAGCATACCTCTCAACAAAAGGATTTACAAGGACATTGAATATATCCTTCCTGGTTAGCGGAGTGAGCGCAAGCGGCTCGAGTTTACTCTTCAATGTTACAGGGGTGGTATGCGCAAGGCAGTTGTCAGACAGGAAGACTGTGAGAAGCAGGACAAGGCGGACGGTAGGATCTGTGCTGGGGAAATCAGTGTAGAGCTGTCGAAGCACTTGGATGGTATGTAGTGTAGTAACTGAGCGGGTCTTGATGAAAAGCTGCAGAAAATTAGATAATATTCGGGGATAGCTTTTAAATTTCTTGTACCTTAATTAAATCCTCTACGAGGGTCCTGGCAACAACGCAAGATATGTAAGCTAGATTTCATAACGGAAAAGTTGGGCAATACTCACGAAAGCTCGAATAATAGCTGGCCCGTCTTGTCCAGTTTCTTGAGAGCAGTATACGCAGGTTCGTTCATTTTAGATTCCATGCAGATCTCTGCTGCGACGGTGCGACTCAGGAACATGCTTGGGGAGAAAGATATCGTTAGCACGCATATACGAATGCATGTCAAAGTGAATTACGTAGAGTCGAGTCTGCAAAGCTCGCGAACATTGTGTATGATTTCATCGCTACGGCCATCACTCGTCACGGCAGGCCGTTCAAACATTTTGCGAAACACGAAATCGCGATACTGAAACAGGGCCATCAATTGATGTATGACGAGAAAAACGACTAGGCGTACCTTGCTATCCATATGGAACCCGTTCGCTGTAGCCAGAGGAAGAAGACGAGGTTCAATTGCGAGTGCGAGGGGAAATTGTGCCATAATTGGGTCCTATATCACAGAGTTAAGAAAGTCTGGCGCGAATGCATCATTGTATACCTTGTTAGAGAAAGGGATAAACTGTTAACAGGAGGGGTTTAACATAAAATAGTGAGAGAGGGCATGCATAACGTACTTTGTACTTTTCCAAAATGTCCTTAATCTCTTCCCAATTGATACTCTTCATCCCAGCTGGAAATTTGCTCTCCTTCAAAAAACTTGCAAAAAGCGAACCATCGTCGTCCCCCTTTCCACAAGGTATTTCCCCATACCTTTCGGCAGCCAGTTTCAGGAAGTAGGTAAAGACCGGAAAGGGTACCGAGCGGACCCAAGTGGATTTGATGAAATGGGCAGTTGTGCGGAAGTAGTGGTGCATAGCGACTTGAACAAGATAACGTGAGAGATGGGCTCCACTGGTGAGGAGGATCTAAGACAGAAGATGGCTCGTACTCGACGGAGTGATAAAGAAAGGAGATCGACGCACATCTAGAACCCTTTCGTTCATAAGTTTCCCCCTCCCGAGTGCCCAAAATACGGCCTGAATGGGGCCATAGCGAGTGAGGAAGTAATGGGCTCGAACGTAGGGATCTTGAGCAAAGTGATGGAAGCGTTTTGAGACGAGGGTTAAAGGAGTGGGGTCATTCAGTTCGAAGAACACCAATTGAATAACTTCATCTGGAACCATTACAATGAGAATATGCACGAATTGAGAAAATAGGGATATAACGGACCGCAGAGACGATCCATGGTATGAGTACAAGCCGGTTTAGGGTCAAGTTCTAAAATTTACGTGCAATAATGGCAGAGTCGTAAAGTAGTCGAATGGGTCCTGCTAGACAGCGACTGACGAGAGCGTCGTTACCGTCGTTGACCTCTGGTAACGTCGAGGTAGAAAAAATCGGACTTTTAACTTGGCTTAGCCGGGTCAAGTGCTCAGCCACAAAAATTTCCGGTACGGTACGTATTGTATGAAGGGGGAGGTAATCAAAAAGAACCCTTGTAATAACTTCGCCAGATTCGCCATGGGACCTTCCAATCTCTGAGTCGCAGCGATGGATGAAACGCATCGAAATTAACTGCCTCCAGGCGACTCAAGAAAGATGTCATTGGAACCTGCCCGAAAAGAGCGGATTAGCGAACCTTTCATGTACCCATAGTATCCTGTATACGTACACCTGCCAAGAAGATGGGCATAGCGTCCTTACCCCCACTCTGCTTGAACATATCTCTCGCAGTGATCATATGATCATTTGCGATGGTGGCGAACTCGTACACTGCATCTTCAATGCCACTGGCGCTGCCACCTTTCCTGCATACCTCATCCTGACTTACTCGGTGCTTGGCTGTGATCTCAGCCGGGATAATAACACGACCTTTGGAGGCGTGGAAAGGAAGTGCTCGGAGGAGCGTCGAGAGGGTCTGCGCGACGCCGAGATGAGATGCCGCATGAGCCAATTCGGATGACGGAAGGGAGAGCATCGAAAGGAGAAGATAGAGGAGTGTGCAAGATGTGGACTCCGCATGAGAGGTCAACGAATCTACGGTAATATGTGTTGGATTGTCTAGTTCTTCATCCTAGGGCTTTGTCTGAGCAAAGGTGACCACATCAAACACGATTTACAACTCACTCGAGCATCAATAATCCTTTTCATGTGATACAAAGGTAGGTGGGCCCGTTGAGATGCGTCGTACAAGGCAAGTGCGATAGGGTGCCTCGGTGGTCTGCCCTACGTGTTCACTCTTAACAAAGTAAGAGCTTAAAGTATACTTTTTACGCACATCATATATTTCCTTTACTGTATCCCTCCAAAATTGCATCCTCATTTTCCCTATCAGAGGACTCGAAACTGTGTCCTGTACCATCGCCAGATCAACCTTCTCACGTCCGGGTTAGTGAAAGCGGCCGTGATGACGAAAACACGCACATAAAATGCCTTGAGAGCAAGGTACCCACCTTGCAACTCTTTTGGATAAAATTGTGAAATCAGAAATGACTCGTAGTCATGCTTCCGCAGAAAGACTTCACAGTACGTCGTAGGATCTGTACTGGAGTTGGACCCAGCGGTGGTGGTAACGGAACGGCTGTTACCGAGAAAACTCACAGACATCCGAGCAGGCCGACAAAGATCTTTGCATAATCTGACAATCCTTGACTTTGACATTTGTTCCGAGAGTCCGGATCGACACCGTGCTTGCGTTGTTTGGGTTTGATTGTCTATAGCGTCTACACGTGATCTCCGTCCAAAGAAATAACCTCTGGTGCTCATATTCGAAAAAAAATGGTTCGACGTCGCTCAACTAAATCAAGAGGCCGGGGAAAGGGGCAACCTCGTCCTACGAATAGAAGTGATTCAAAGATAAAACGGTGGGATAAACCTTCCGATATACCCGTCGACGACGAAGACCAGTGTGAGTTTCGACTCGATCTCTTATAAAACTGTATTTACCTCAACATAGTCCATATATCGCGTGATGAAATTCTTCTCGAGGGAGACGAACACGATTACGATGACGATGGGGGTGAAAATGAGGTATTTGGGCTGAAAGGGATATCAGAGGACGAAGACGAAGATGAGGGCAATGAGGATGTGGAAGATATAGATGACAGCGAAGAGATACCCGCAGAGAACATTGAAACGCCCCAAAAACGGTCAAGAAAGAAGAAAAAGGTTGCAAAGTCGTCAAATTCCTCTGCAGAATCGGAGGAGGAAACCTGGGGTCGCGGCAAATCAGCTTATTATTCCTCTAATGCCGCAGACCTCGAATCCGATGACGAAGAGGCTAATGAATTGGAGGAGCAAGAGGCGAAGCGACTACAGGCGAAGGCCCGAGAAGCCATAGTGGAGGACGACTTTGGCCTTCACGACGCGGTCGAAGTCGAGCCAGGAAAGGGCGAGATAGAGTAAGAGCCTTTTTCTCTCTTCCGGACTCGGAATGACTAGTCCCTCAGTGACTTTATGGAGCCTCCGTCGCCCGTTCTGCAGGTTTTACCCCAAGACGTAAGTTCGTACATCCGAGACCTCGAGAAGAATAGTCCGGAAACTCTGGCTTTGGCGCGTGATTGGGAAGACATTGCTCAGAGTGTCGCTACAGTCTCACAAAAAATCGTCGAGTGTGTACTGGGCTATATCAACGTCGTTTGATATTCATTCCTCTTTCCAGAATGGAAGTTAACGGTTCAGACGCTCTTAGTCTCGGGATGGGTCATCTACATTATCGTAAGTCCAATTTATTTGTCTGCAACCAGATCACTTTACTAATTGACCAACCCAGAGACACTTTTGACGTATGCTACTACCCTCGCCTTTTATCTCCATCTCCGGTCTGGTGAGAAGTACTCTAAACAACCGAAGACGCTCGAGTCCCATCCCATACTGTCTCGATTACTAACCCTCAAGCAGTCACTCAACACTCTCGAAGAACTGGATTTCGCCAATTCACACGATGAGGACGATGAGGACGATGAAGATGAAGATTATCACGAGGAAAGCACAAGTGTGGATGAAGGTGACGATGCAGAGCTCCAGCGTGTTCTCACCACGCAGCCCACCCCCGCCGTGGATCAACCCCCCAAAAAGAAACGTAAGACGACTCTTACAGAATCTCAGAACCCCCTATTCGACCTTGTCGAGCCCGTATTCAAGTCCTCTAAGCATTCATCGACTTCACATTCTAATTCTGGGATTATGGATCCATACGGAGAAAGTACCTCACTCCTGCACGCTGACGCTGCAGATAAAGGCGCTCGCAGGAAGACTCTCCGGTTCCACACCGCAAAAATCGAGAGCGCGAGTGCAAGGCGGCAGGGAGCGCGGACAAATGCGGTGGGCGGTGATGACGATTTACCGTACAGAGAGAGACGGAAGGAGAAGGAGATAAGATTGGAAAACGAGGCAAAGGCAAAAATAAGAGGCCAGGGCGGGGAGGATTTGAATGATGTCGATCCCGAGCCTAGCCAACGACAAAAAGAGGACGAGGATGGTGACGACGGCATCGAAGAAGGCGAAGATGGGTATTACGAGCTCATCAAGAAAAAGTCCAAAGAGAAAAAGGCACAAAAGAAAGCTGAATACGAAGCTACACAGGCTGCCGCACGGTAAGTTTCTCTCTCCTTTGTTAGTCTCACCACGTTCACCAATGTTTTCATGTAGCCCCGACTTGAACGATGCGGTTTCTGGTCCTCGGTCCCTCACACGCGCGATCTTAGCGAACAAGGGGCTGACTCCCCACCGCCCCAAAAGTGTGCGCAATCCACGAGTCAAAAAACGCATCAGGTTCGAAAAGGCGAAGAGGAAGGTATCGTCGCAGAAGGCTGTGTACAAAGGTGGCATTAGTGCCACTGGGAGATACGACGGCGAGAAATCGGGTATTTCAAAGGTGGTCAAGAGTATTCGTCTATCATGAGTGCATGAGCGTCAGTGATGCACTTAAAGCTATTCAACGCATAAAAGTTTAGAATCTCAATGCTGGTGTGGTTCCCAGTGCGGCTGAAGCTGTTGTATTCCCAGTGTGATTAGGATTGACAAGAAAATCGCGGTAATGATGAATAAGTTGTAATTAAGTGTCTGTCAATGTCCCACCTACAAACGTACACGCGCCATTCCACTACGATGATCGTATAGCAAGCGTCCAACAAGGGACAATATGAAATATACAACAGTCAGTATTTGTATTTTGAGGGCGCAAATGAGGAAAGCGTCCCAAATTTCAGTGGATGATCTGTCAGACGGAAAGGAGTTTAGCTACAAATCAGTGACGCGAAAGGAATGGAAGGCGTACGATTTACATTCCGGAACTTCTGGATGGCGACTCGTCCACTATCATGGTGTCCAGGCCCGTCCGCGAGACAACGGAGGCCATATGATTCATATCAAGGTCGCCTGATCTGGTGGCGTTATACATCCGTTTTATCTCGGCGGCCTGATCCCCAGCTTCCTCGTACGAGTAACTATATTGCTCCAAGCCAGCAATACAATTCGACACTTCAGGGCGACCTAAACGCGCAAGTAGTGTTCCTGCCTGAATGCAGCTGACATGCATGACGGCAGGATCAAGCCTCTGGAACCGAGTAGTAAGTACTTTCACACTTGACAAGGATGGAAACTACGAACCAAGTATCCATTAGATGTCAATACACCAGCCTATATCAAACCTTGTTAGTCGATACCATTAAATGAATGAGTGCATCGCACTAGGCCTGCAATGCGTAACGCTCCATGCAATGCTTCATCAGCAACCTTACGTTTAAGCCCTTCAATCTGTGAATAGTTGGATACCGTATTCCCGAGGTTACCCATGCGGACCACCTCGTTGATTTCCCGCACTCCGAAGTCGTCTAAAGCATTGAAGAGTATGATGTGCATCACGTGGTACGTTGCATCGCTTGCACATGCTGACACGGCCGAGACAAAATCCCATTCAGCTTCAAAGTTACTAGGAACGCCCACCACCATGAGGTATTGATCGCGCCATTCACCGAGGGCGGTTGTGAGGTTGTTTAATACATCAAAAGGAATTCCATCAGCATCAGTTGCAGGCCTCCAGAGTTGTCGGGACATTTGTCGAGCAATGCGGGCTAATGCATGAGCGGCCCGATAGTATCCCTGAATGATAACAATAGCTATTAGTCTGGCACTCACCGACGTGAGAATGCTTACCAAGAACTGCGGAGAGAAAGGGGAAAGGTGTGAGTAAATATATTTGACGATGTAATATTGAACACACCTCCAGTTGTTCCCGAGGTGAAGGTACAGGATTGTGTGAATCTACTACTTCCTGACGAATAGGGTCGGCTGTGTAAAAGTCGATATCGTAGTCATCGTCGTCGAGGATCGGTTTTCTTCGATAGTAGGCAGAAGAATAGGCATCACATAAACAAGTCATCCACCACGCAAAGATCATCGTCCCACGAGCTTCAGGGTCCTGAATGTTGACCATGACTGACTTGTGATTAATCTATAATAAAAGTCAGTAGATTGTCCCCAGTACCAGCAAGTAGATACACGCCTGCAAATCCAATAAATTGCGGGTGGCTGACGTCAACCAGAAGCCGTGAAAGCCTACGAAAAGGTCGAGCTAGTTGCAAGGTGAGGACTACGCGATTTATAAAATAATTACCATTCGGGTCGTCGGGATTTTCTACCAGGAGATGGGTCAAAACGAACAAAATAATGTGGTGAAAACTGGACTAACGACTTTGGAGGGGCTCGATGAGCAAAGCAATAACGACGTGATCTGGCGAAGGGATACGGTGTACCTTCATGGCCTCAGCAAGCTCCCGAGCTCGGTCGATCGTGGCTTTGGCGAGAGCACTTTGTCCGCCAGGACGGAGTCGGTCTGCTACAAGCAGGGGATGTTCAGAAAACTTCGCACCCCAAGCCAGTACTGTTGCAACGAGGGCCGGGTGCAGTGGTCTTTCCCCATTGAGCTGAGACGGAGGATTGTGGAGATTAAGGCGTTTGCGAAATTGTGCAGGGTTGAGGAGTGGAATGCGAGTGTGAACGATCTGGAAGAAAACTTCCACAAGATCGAGGGCAAATCTAAAGGGGGGTAAGGGTTAGATGTACTGAGTGCCACGACTGTCATGCTGTCAGTTTGTATGAAGTCTGGGATCAAAACTCTGATGGAACGGCCAGAACTCCAATCGACCCCTTGACGACGATGAATAAAATACATACTCGGCTCTGAAACCCTCATCTTCAAGACGAATAGCGAGTTCACCCCAGTCGGCAAATGGCGACCTTACTCGGAGCTGACCAAAAGGGGTTGAATCGCTGATAATTCCGGGTGATAAGCATGGCAGAGAGGAAGGCAGACGAATAACCCACGTGGCACTGTCAGGTGGAGAGAACAAAAATGCTAGAACCTCTCGTGTGGGTGTTTCGAGTGTCATGGGTGGGTAGAACCCGTGCCTAAAAGCCATGGGGAAAATGCCGCTGGACGGTGTCGTGGCTGGAGTTGGAGTACTGCTGTCCATGGCCATAGGCGACAAGCTAGACAAAAGATAAGAAACATGACCGACACACCAGGAAAACGTATATCTACATTTTTGAGAGCGCAGGCGATGATGGACTATAGATAGAGTCGGTGAATATGAATTCACCTTGAGGCGAACACTACACCCACCTGGGAGGCGAAGGCCCACGGCCAGCCAAAGGTGCGGTGGGGTACCCTTGGACTATGATTGGCGGAACATACCTTGAGTTTGCAGAAGTGATGTTCCTGGGTCTACGACCAATATTTGAAGTACGTTTCTTTTCGGATGTTGCTTGTTGTACATAATGTCTGTGGTACATGGGATGAGATGATTCTTTACGGGTTACAAACGGAATGACACCGACGTGCAGGGGTAATTCTTGGATAGGCAGTGCTGCGGTTAAGTAATAAGTGATGGGTGCTTTGAAATGAGTGATTAAGGAAGACTACCTGGCACTGAGGACACCGCCCACGATCAGAGAAACCAAAATGAAATGAAGTTGAGGTCACACCTTTTCGTGTCCTGGGAGTCGATTGCATTTCACTTTCCTGGCTCTACAAAAGGGTCCGTCGAGTGATATTTCACTGATAGATGTATGGACAAACCTGCAAGCATCGCAAGCGGTATTTTGTTTCCTTGGAGGAGGAAGTGTCTTTGCCAGTTCATGGATCTGATTCTGCATCGAAGGAGTTGGCAACACTAACCCTAAGGACTTGTTAGAGAAGCTTAGGAAGAGGAGGGCGACGGTTATTACCTGGTGAAGTTGTGGGTGAAGACTCGTCCTGGTTTTGCTTGTGCATGATGGAGGGTAAAAGCAAAAGGAGGGTAGTCGAGCGCGCACAACTTGGTACTTATAGTATACAGTAAATTGATTTTAGCCCTAAACGGTAGTTGTCCACCAAATTTCGGTACCGAAAAAGAAAAAGGAATTTAAAAAAAAAAACAAATAAAATAAAATGAAAATAAAAATAAAAATAAAAATTCATTTTTTTAGTTAGGTCACCACCATGGTCAAGGTCGAAATCGTCGAAGAAAAAGACACTGGGGCGTCTTCGCCTTATGCTTCATCGTCATCGTCTCGTACTTCCTCTTCGGTTTCGCTTTCTTCAGTATCATCAGAAATTTCCGCAGACGAATCCCTCCTCGACCGCTTAGCTGCACTCGTTGACATCGTACCACCCACAACACGTCACTCCATCTCTTCTCGAATTTATAAAACTGCATCGTTTTTGAAACGTGGCGGTAAATTGGTGGGAAACATAGTCTGGGTAGTCACTACTTCCGCACTCTTGGTCGGATTACCTCTGGCATTGAGTTTGGAAGATGAGGCAAAAATTATGACTCAAGAGAAGGAAATGCTAGCCCAGCAACAGGGTGCCCAACAGGTGTGTCGTCGTTACGTTCACGAGCTGTCTCGCCAGTTTTTCGTTTGAAAGCTCTCAGTCCATTAAGCTCATCTGCATATCTCATCTAGATGCTCTCATCGGGATCTGCATACCCATCACCACCAGGCTCTAGTCCCAATCAAAGTCAAAAAGGTCTTGTGCCTCCTGGTTTTTGAAGGGATCATGTCATCGTACGAAGTTGTACGACACTCGGACCTTACCGACCTTATCGTGCAACAGCCGACTACTCTGACATTCTTGCCGTCTTGCTAATTTAAAATTACTTTGCTTTTGGGATGGTCAGATGTTCTTGACACTAAGTAAAGGATTTCCGGGTTATCTCACATAGGCTCTGGATCCGAAAGGCCCAATCACTGATTTGAACGAAAAAAAGTAGACGAAAAGACATCGTTTTCTATTCACATCATGGACCTGAGTCACTCAATCCGATGACTGCGACAATAACTCTCAGGTCATGGTCATTAGGTCATGATTAGGAGCTCACCAGGGTCGTCCGAGAAGGGAACACGATGGGACGCACAAAATTCTCGCTAAAGCATATCAGTTAGATGAAGTCCATCGCTTCTTAGGCACAAGATAAACGATAGCTCACGCAGAACGATATCTCCTCAAGTATGTGATGGCGTGATGCTCAATTTCCCCCGGAGTTACACCAATAGCATCCCAGTCTCCAGCGGTATCAGCGTCATCAATAAATCGCCGCTCGACTTCGTCCGGGGTAAGAGTGGGCCACCAAACAGATTGACCAAGTTTGGCTAGAGCGAGAGCAACGGATTTGGGTATGACGGGAGCGCGTGAGGGCGGGTTAAATGTGACAGATCCGACGAGTTCCAACAGGTATTCAAAAGTCAGGGTGGAGGGTCCTGGAAGAGAGAGTGTCCGGGGCATTGGCGGAACGGGCATGAGGTTCGCCAGCGCTTGAGCCACATCCATGACCTACAAAGCGTATCGACAACGCCCACAACTGAACCGAAGAGTTTAAATCTTACGTGAACAGGACGTATTTTGGTTTCGCCATGATTAAGCTTCCACCAGACCGGCCAAACTGCAATTATCATAAGACATTTCCTTATAAGAATGATAGCAACGCACTGGCGATATTAGTCAATAATTTATCCTCGTAGCCGTACATGCTGGCAGGCTTGACGATAGTGGCGTCGGGGAAAGCCGCCTTCACTCGATCTTCCCCCTCGGCCTTTGACCGGTAGAACTTGGACGTCGACTCGTGGGATGCGTTTAAGTGCGACACGTGCACAAGCCTCGAAACACCGCACTGTGCAGCAATGCTGGCAATTCGCTCGGCACCTGATACGTGAACAGACGCGTAATCAAAGTTCCTGATTGTTGTCACTTCAGGTAAAGAACAGGGTTAAGGCAGGAATGAAAACTTACTTTGTCTCGTAATCCCGGCCTACGAGGTTGTAGACAATGTCGGAGTGCCTTAAACATTCTGCTATTTGTTCTTCATTCCGGATATCCCATTCCTGTAAGCCGGACATCAGGTCTAGCGCGTCGTGGATAACCGGAAATCCCACCATGGCGACGATCTGGCCCAAGTCACCCATGGGCTTCAGGTGCCTTTTCTCATCCTCGTCCCTATATGGTACAATAACTTGTGTGCCCATCTTTGCTAAAAGAAACCCCCCGGTGGAGTTGGGTAAACGAATCGTGAAACCAGAAAGTCCGCACTCACCCAACTTGGATACGAGGTATCTCCCCAAAAATCCAGTGCATCCAAAAACCGTTACCACATGTCCAGAGACGGCGCTATAGCCTGGTGGGCCATAAGAAATGATAGGCTTTTGTGGTGTGGTGGTTATATCGTGCAGCGTTCGCTAGACCACCCAAAAGTCAATATTTTCATGATTTCTATGGAAACCAACCGTGAAGTCAAACCTTTGTCGTCTTGGATATTATACGCTGAAAACGCAACACGTTGGACGAAGAGACGAGCATCCCGTCCACAGTTTACTTGTACCAAGTGTTCCAAACAGTGAAGAGTCCGAGTCCGACCGTCCACGTGGTGACTTTCCTTCCCTACCACCGCGCTAATGGTACAGGGAAAAACAAAAGGGCTGCAAACCAAAGCAGTATCGGCTGGCTCTCGTCATGCTGCCAAAGCTGCAGCGCCGAAGAAAGGCAAAAAATATATAGCACCCAAGAAAGCCGTGCTTGTGAAGCAAGCATCGATGCGTCAGGTATGTTGTTCTACCAACATGCTATCACAGCGGTACAATGTTGAATAGTCTTATAATCAACAGGAACTTAGTGCGAAAATTAATAGATCTATCGAAAACCAAATGGTTGCTGCTGCATCTTCAGGGAAGCTAACCATAATGAAGAACACGGCCCCAGAAAGGTGAGTTCGCATGATTCTGGCTACCTTTTAGAAACTCAAAGAGTTATATCAGCTCAACTACAAAATCTTTGGGAAAGAGTCCAAAGTCATGATGGCTCGGCTGATGGCTTGGGCACTCGCAATTTCTGACTCGTACAGGTTACGGCACTCTGTCAGACGACACATTATTGATGGACATGTCTACTTTCCCATGAGTATACTAACTGAGCTCTCCGCAAGGAGATACAGTATCTTTCTACTCAATCTCGAGAATTCTCAAATGGAAGCAATCTGTTCCGTGCGGCGTACCGCGGGCAATAATCCGAGCTATCGCCCTACCCTGTGGCTTGATACGCCGCAACAATTCACATCAGCCGCAGTCTCTCGGTACCGGACCAAAGGTGTCTGTCTAGCCAACTGTATTACAAACTTTATTCATAAAACCGGGCAATGTCATTACTCGACCACTTCCTCAGCATCACTGTTCTCCTCCTGCCTCTGCACTCTTCTAAGCGCTAATTTAACTCTTTTCGCCAAATCCTTGTCGGGTTTGACGTCTGCCATGGTGAAGATCTTATTGCAGCCGGCGCCAGGACATTTCTGTCGGCCTTTAAGGTAGTCGCGGATGGCAGCGGCCGAGAACGAATGGCCACAAACTTGCCTGTGGGCACGTTAATACCGCCGGTAGCACACGGTATTTGAGAAACATACGAAGTCATCGGATCAACAAGAGTTGTCAGAGTCAGGGGGCACTTGTAGTCTTGTGCTAAAGCACCTATTTCAACGTCCTCGTCATCATCACTATCATCGCCATCCTCTGACCTATATTTTAAGTTACAGCAATATAATTAGTGACAGAGCGTCGAACCTTTCGGAATGAAATTTGTGATGGGAGGCATGGCTTCTCCAGAATGTTGAACTTCCTAGACATGACATTGGACACGTAAATTCTTGACAATCTCCACGACATACATAAATTCCTTGCTTAAAAATCGTGTAAGGCTCGCTTTTCGCGTATTTCTGCCTTGTGGTCTTATTTTTGTAGTCCTTCACCTTTTGCTTCACGCCGGCGTTATAGTGTTCCAGAACGTCATCCTAGAAGAGACTCGGACAGAATGCCGCATTATTACAGCATACCACTTACGATGGCTTCACCTTGCAAAAGCTTTTGACGGATATCATCCACAGATTTTTCATGAGCGGCCATTTCCTCGTCAATGTCTATCAAATCCTTGATTATGATGTCAAGTTCTGCGAAGCCCTTGACTCAGTGTAAGCACAGGGGTCGACGTGATGGCGGTCGTGCTTACCTTCTCCTCATCATCTCCTTCGGCCGCTTCTGCCATAGACATACCAACATCTCTCATCATAGGGAACGAATTTGAGCTAATAAGCTTCCTCATGTTTGCCCAATCTGCGGCCATTCCCTTGAGTTTCACCTCGTCCGCCTTTCCAAGCGGCTGATTAGTGAACTTTTCAATGTCGATGCGGTCGTCATCGTCATCGTCGTCGTCATCTTCCTCAGGACCCTCTTCCTGGTCCTTTTGTTCTTGTCTCTTTTTTTTGGTCGTCCGCTTCTCCTTCTTCACCCTCTTGGCGGAACGCCGAGGCTGTACCTCTCCATCGGCATCGTCTACTTCATCAGAATTTCGTTCCTGAGTAGGATTGTCTTCCTCAATATCTGACGACGGTTGCTTGTTACGACGCGACGAAGTTGCGATTGACATGTAGACTCGGATTGCACAAAGGCTTCTAAATAAAACATCCACAAACAACACCTGCTTCGTTCTTTCTGCGTTCCGACGAAATCATGTACAAACCTCGGCAAAGGTACAACGCAAAGGCTCGGGGCTCGATTGCAGGGCCATCCAGGAAGAAAACGAAAAAGTCAAATCGCGCGGGCGAACTTCTTCCGGAAGAGGTAATCGACTCAAATGCGCCTATCCACATACCAAAGCCTGCGGAACAGAAAGACCAGGAAAGGCGAAAACGGTTAGGACAAGAGGTAAAGTTTTATATTCTTTTATCTTGCTCGATCGAAATTGTTGACCAGAGGAATTTACCAGCTCGCGGATTCTGCCTCGAAAATGACCAGTAAAAAACGGAAGCGACTGGAAAAGTACATCGTGCGTAGCTTTTGGTGTCCGTGATTGCGCAACGCTTAAAATGTACATGTCGTCAAGGACATGAAATTAAAGAAGGAGGAGCGAGTTGACATATTGAAGAAATTATCGCAAGTTGTTTCCTCTTTTTTTTTTTACTGTAATTTCTTTTACACGTTGCAGTAGTCAAACACAACTGCCGACAGGGTTGACCTTACTTTCGACATCGACGCTTGGTACAGGCAAAGTTTCAACCAACCAGGAACGTCTGGAGAAGCACGAGGACAGGGAAGTTAAACGGGCCATGGGAGGTCGGTCAGGAAAGCGGAAGCGGAATTTCAATAGCGGGGACGCTAACACAGATTATGATTCTTCCGAAGACGACGAAAAAATTGGGTGGACTGCCGAAGATCCTCATGAGGACTTAGCCACGAACGACACTAAGGGTAAGCCAACAAGAGAATCACCCGAATTTTTGGAAATGCTAGAGGTAGCAATTCCACCGTCTCCCCCTGCAAAGAAGCGGAAACAAAAAGACCTCCCGCACCCTATTGGAATGCGGGGGCCTCTAGGGGAAGACATTCAACTCCCTGAAACCGCCCTCGCCAAGCATCTATGGCTCAACAGAACATCACCGAAGACGACAAACTCGATATCGGTGATTCGACCGCCTGACGTTGAGCAAGGCCGACTACTTTTGCCCATCATTGCAGAAGAGCAGCCAATTATGGAAGCTGTTCTTCTCAATCCCGTTGTCATCATATGCGGAGAGACGGGGAGCGGGAAGACGACTCAGGTCCCTCAGTTTTTATATGAAGCGGGGTTTGGTAGTTCCACAAGTGGTAAGTTCCATCGGTGAAAATAAAATATTCGTCCCATTAACATCTTTATGATATAAGACAATCCGGGGATGATAGGCATCACGCAGCCGCGTCGAGTTGCGGCAATGGCTATGGCGTCTCGTGTCGGGTACGAACTATCCCTTACATCGTCACGGGTTTCGTATCAGATTCGTTACGATGCAACGGTTTCACCCTCGACATCGATCAAATTCATGACCGACGGTATATTATTGCGAGAGTTGGCGAGAGACTTTTTGTTGACGAAGTATTCGGTAATTATCATCGATGAGGCGCATGAGAGGAGTCTTAATACCGATATCTTGATTGGCGTGTTAAGTCGCGTTTTGAAGTTGCGTGAGGATATGTGGAAGGAGGGGAAAGAAGGCGTCAAGGTGAGATTTGTGTCCGATTTCTTATTGTGTTTGACATTAGCTTTACAGCCTTTACGCCTGATCATTATGTCCGCAACTCTTCGCGTTAGTGAACTGGCGGATAATCGCTCCCTGTTTCCTTCCCCACCGCCTGTCATCAACGTGTCTGCACGCCAACATCCCGTGACGATACATTTCAATCGTCGGACACCGTCGGACTACGTCACTGAGGCTGTAAAAAAGGCTGCAAAGATTCATGCACGACTTCCTCCGGGTGGGATCTTAATTTTCCTGACTGGCCAGAACGAGATTATGGGCGTCTGTCGGAAATTGGAGGGGAAGTACGGGCGAAAGGCCTTGCATGAGAAGAGACATCGACATCGCTGTGACCCACTCATAGCAGATGTGGAGGCCGAAGATGTAGATTTAGGTGATCGCGAACGGGACGATATGTTTGGTTTGGATGACGACGCGACAGATCATGACACAGAGGCACTTGGCAGTGACGACGAAGGGGAGCTCGGCATCAACGTTGACGAAACTGATAGTACGTCTACAGTAAATTATGCATTATTCTTTGATAACGGCACATCTTAGGCCCGATGCATATTGTACCGTTATATTCTCTGCTTCCAAGCGAGAAACAAATGCAAGTGTTTCAATCGCCCCCACCAGGCGCCCGCCTCGTTGTGGTGTCAACAAACGTCGCTGAAACATCTTTGACCATTCCTGGCATCTGTTATGTGATAGACTGTGGACGCGCCAAAGAAGTACGTATAGTTGCCGATTTCATGCATTTAAAATAATTCATTTCTAGCGACGATACGATGTGGCCAACGGTATTCAAGCCTTTCAAGTCAGCTGGATATCCAAGGCTTCTGCGGCGCAACGTGCAGGTCGTGCGGGGCGTACGGGTCCCGGTCATTGCTACCGGCTTTATTCATCTGCACTCTTCGAACATCACTTTGACTCGTTCTCCCGGCCTGAAATTCTTCGGATGCCTATTGAAGGAGTAGTCCTGCAGATGAAAAGCATGCATATCGACGTCGTTGTAAACTTTCCTTTTCCCACTCCTCCTGATTCAGGGGCACTGTCCAAAGCGGAAGAACTTTTGACTCATCTCGGTGCCTTGGCTGTGACTCCTGGACGAGTAGATCGTCAAATCACGGACCTCGGCAAGGTCATGTCACTGTTTCCTCTCTCCCCACGCTTCTCTCGGATGTTGGTTATTGGACGGCAGCAAGGATGTCTACCCTATGTCATTTCCATTGTGTCCGCTATGTCTGTTGGTGATCCCTTCTTACGCGAGGAGTCGTTAGAGGGCGAAGAAGGTAAATCTGACGAGAACTCCGATAGTGAGTTGTCGCACATAGCTAGCGAAGCTGTCAAAGTCAAATTGGCACAGAGACTTCGTCGACGAGCGTTCTTCCAATCACAACAAGTGAGTTAATGTCTACTTCTAGGATATTATCAATCTTTACGTCTTAGAGTCATGCTATTCTGGGCAACTCCTTGAGCGACGTGTTCAGAGTCCTATCTGTTGTTGGCGCGTATGCATATGCTAAAGGCGGGCATAAGTTTTGCAACGAGCATTTTGTCAGACAAAAGGTACGCTCGCTGGACACGGTCTGCCTAACCGTGCGTTAACTATTTACCAGGCAATGGAAGAGATACATAAGCTTCGAAGCCAAATCAGTAATATCGTCGAAGCTAATTTTCCAGGTACGAATGCGGGATTCGTCCAAAATCTCGATCCCCCAAATAGCCTTCAGGCGAGTGATTTTTCTCAATATTTGTGGCGAAGCTTATAGATACCATCGAAATTTAGCTGAAAGTCCTGAGACAGTTGCTAGCCGCTGGTTTCATTGATCAAGTGGCCGTTCGGAAAGATCGGGTCGAAAAGGCATCCTCTGAGGGTGTTCAATATTCGAATTCAAGAGATGTACCTTACAAAGCACTAGGAATCGCGGACGACGTGTTTATCCACCCTTCCTCCGTCCTTGCAAATTCGCCACCACCGGAATATATTGTATTTCACGAAGTGGCTCAAACAACACGGATTTGGATAAAAGGTTAGTGCGTCGTATCTGGCCGACGGATGGCATGATAATCATTTGTACACAGGTCTCACCGTTGTAAACCCTACATGGCTTTCATCTCTCGCAAAGCCACCACTCTGCACCTTTTCAAAACCCAAAAGTATCAAGGGCACATGGATGGTTACACCACGATTTGGGCCAGATGAATGGGAATTGCCACCAGTAAAAGTAGATAAATAATACTACACATTTGGTCATCCACGTGAATCCTGAGTACTGAGTTTGACATGGACGAAGCACAATCGCTAGAGGCTCTTGCTAGTCTGTTGGACCGTCTTTCTCAAAAACCATACGACATCTCTTTACATGCACAACACATCCGTCTCGCCCAGTCTTCGGACACACTGGAATCTCAAGCCCACACCGCTCGGGAGATGTTAGTTAATTTCCTTCCAGCTGGAGAGCAAGTATGGATTCCACTTATTGAGGCCAAAGAAAACTCGGAAAATCTGGAGTCCGTCAACGGCGTGCAGGAAGTTCTAGCGCTGTATAACCGCGCTGAAGCTGACTACATGTGTATGTGGTATATCTTTGCTTAGATTCATTATAAATACAATTTGTCTAGCAATACCCATGCTTCGGAAGCACCTAGACCTCCTTGTCGATCGGCATGCGTACTTCTCAGGCTTGGAATCCAAGCCTGAGGATCTAGGAGAAATTTTCTCTACGGAGTGGACTCGCTCGGCCATAGCAGACGTTGTCAACAAAGGGGTTGGTCATTTAACGCAGGTCCAGACTGAGACTCTTTGTATTTAAGTTCCGGTTCTAACCCATTCTCGTAGAGTCACCTACTTTGGGATGTGCAACGCGATTGGGAGCTAGAGAGATTGGAGACCGCAGCGACCAAGGCTGAGAGGTCAATCATGTTTTTTTGTTCATGTCGAAATTATTAAGCCGTTCTTATTCGTGCAGACAGGAGCTGATCAACTATGTTGAAAGATTACACCTCGACCGCCTGCGGCAACCACATTCCAGTATGTACATGTCACTGAAACTATACATAGTCTCATTTTTTTCCCTTCACAGACTATGAAGACACCTCGCAGTCTTACTCTTCCTTCACAACAAACTACAAGCCGCCTCAAGAGTATGAATCATTACTCGTGGCTGCTTCAAAAATTCGATCCCACGGCGTCAAATCATATAACCGCAGAGAGCCATCGGAAGCAGCACTGGTTTGCTATTCTCTATTGCTGTCAGCCTTTTGAGCTTACCGAAATTTGTACAGGTCGAGTCCAAGTTTTCATTAGACTCATATGCTCGTTATTTAGCCGCTGAACGCAGGGCGAAACATCCAGATATGTTCATCATGGGGATTGTGTACGAACGTGCCGTCGCGGAGGCTGCCGAACGAATTTTCAGCGGAGAACCTGGCGCGGAAGAGACGCTGAGATCATTTTGGATCGGATATTGTGACATACTGGTGCGTTTAATGAGACGCGACTGAAAATCAAGTCGCTGGAACTCATGACTGTCCGTTGTCCGGTTTCGACCCAAGAGGATCAACAATGTTGGCGAGCACACCGAACACAAAACATTACTAAGGGCAGTTAGAAGCGTCCCAGCTTCGGGCGAAATATGGGCACGTTATCTGCGCTATCTGGTCAGTCAATCCGTAATTATCTCATGAGACTTATGTTGAAGTGATCAGGAACGGGCTGTTGGTTCCGACAATCATGGTACAGAATGGGTTGCCAAATTTGACGGGGATGACGGAGAAGCCAGAGAGAAACCTGCTGGCAAGTTATTGTCTTGTACATACCAATTTATCTTCCCATTTCACCATCCTACCTTATCCTCAGACGTTTACGCAAAAGCGTTGTCCACCAATCTGATACAAACAGACGCGGAACAAATCGTCCCGCTAGTCTTGGCTCGTGCAGGCTATGAGAAGAGAAGGATGGAAATTGAAGAGCCCGGTTAGGTTCTTTCAGATCCCTCGAGACTAACCATTTAACTGATGTGCGTATACACTTAGCTGAGGATGCCTTTGCCACTTTAATCGAAGTTCTTGAGCGTGGCATCCAGATGGTACGTACAGGTGAGGCATTTTGCAGTTGTCTATTCCAATCATCCGTGACATGTTGATTTGTAGCATCTCCGACCGGAGACCCTCGACTTAGGCTCGAAAAATACCTCACAGAACTTGTAGGTTACCATTCAATCTCATGGGACGGGATTGATTGTCTACGAAACAGTACCTTCGTATTGCCGAACTTCCTGACAACGCAATAAATGTGTGGCAATCAGCTGCTAAACATTATAAGACTAGCTACTTGGCCTGGACGTCGTACACTGACGTGCTCATGTACGCACCATCTGCATCCGAATGAAATCTAATATCAATTGCAGCCATTCGCAGAAAACAGAATCGACACGATCAAGCACGCAAAGTGTTCGGGGACTTGTGCATGAAAAATTTGGACTGGCCGGAAGCTATTTGGGAAGCTTGGATTTCTTTTGAACACTTGTATGGATCTGTTGAAGATGTCGATGCATGTTTGGACAGAGTCGAAAAGGCACGATATCAAGTTAATGCACGCCGAGCTAAAGTTAGTTTCTTTCTATCCTTGGTTGAAGCTGACCTTAAATGGACAACCTTGTAGGAAGCAGAAAAAGCCTCATATCAAGCGATGCAAATGAATACGGGGCATGAGGTAGCCACTATTTCCGTTGCAGGGAACGTTTCAGAACCTGGTGAAGTTGTATCAATGGACGTTGATATCTCACAAGATGCGGGTGAGGGCAGTGTAAAAAGAAAGGCAGAAGACAACCCCTCCAGTGATGGACACAAGAAAGCGCGGATCGGTGAGTCGCATTTTGACGCCTCTTACTGTGGTCGTGTCTCATCACAACCAAAATTTTGAAGAACAAAAACCACTGCCATTAAAAAGGTTCGTCATTAGGGTTAAGATCTGTGTTGTCAGGACATCAATGTTTGTCAACAGAGATCGTGAAAATGCAACAGTCTTCGTGGCAGACCTTCTTAATGGCGTGACGGAAGATGAATTGAAAGTCCTTTTTAAAGACGTGAGTGTGCTTCATACCCCTTCCAACAGACAATTCAATCTGCTCAGTGCGGAAACGTCCGTGAAGTCAAGATTACTGAATTGCCAGATGCTGTGGTAGCCACTGTTGAATTTTTCGAGCGAGTCCGTTTTGTCTCTGGTTTCATCATCCGGTTTATTTTAACGTCTTATATAGGAAAGCGTCCCTGCTGCATTGACTAAAGACAAAAAACGGTTGCGTGATCAAGAAATTGCGGTCCACCTTGCGTGGAAATCTACACTCTATGTTACAAACTTCCCAGAAAAAGTCGACGATTCGTCCATGCGAGACTTATTTGGAAAGGTAAGTTGACTTTGCCGTGGTATACCAAAATATTGAATATGTGACAGTTCGGCACTATTTTCGACATTCGTTGGCCGAGCAAGAAGTTCAAAAACACAAGACGATTCTGTTACATCCAGTATACATCTCCCGTGCGTCGTTGCCTTTTCTTGTTGGCCTTTTCTTCAATGGTCGGATAATTTGGGCAGTCTGCAGCTGACGACGCTCTTGAATTGCATGGGCAAGAGTTAGAACCTGGCCAACCCATGAATGTATTTATCTCAAATCCAGAACGAAAGAAAGAACGGACCGACGCTGATGCCAACGACCGGGAGATTTACGTGGCTGGATTGAGTAAGTTTACGACCAAATCTGACCTGGAGAATTTGTTTAAAACAGTAAGTCATCGTCGATTCATATCTTGCTTGTTATCTTACACACAAATCACATTTCAGTACGGTGTTTTGAAGGAGGTTAGAATGGCCACAGAGAAAGATGGTAACTGCAAGGGGTTTGCATTTGTTGAGTTTGAACAGGAGGTTCGCATCCGGGCATCTGCATATTCAATCTAACGCGAGAATGTTCCAGAAAGACACCTTAGCGGCCTTATCTGCTAACAATTACGAACTGAAAAAACGTAGGATCGCCGTAACCCTAGCGGATAGCCGTGCGCGTGCACGTTCTCGGTTCGTTTCTCGGTGTATGTCTGTCATACCTCATCCTCACGGGTATCTCTCCCTCAGCAACGTGGTATCCGACACTGGCCTTAGTAAACAAGCGGAAAGCAAAAGCAGATCTATACGAATCCATAATCTCCCGTCTACAATACAAGAGGGACTATTGCAACAGGTCCTGGAGAAGCACGTCCTTGTGAAACGCGTGGAAGTATTTGCTGCCCGTAATGAAGCAGTTGTGGAATTGGAAAGTGTTGCTGTAAACGCCGGTTTTCTGTCTCACAGTCATTCAGGGCTAATTCTACCTAGGAGGCTGGAAAACTACTTTTACGGACTGAGCCCATCTTGTTCGATGGCTTTCCTTTGGAGTTCACAGAAGGTCACGAGGGACCGTCTAAACCTATTGCCTCGGGGCCCACAACAAAAACCGGGGGATTGTTCGTTCCGCGGGCTGCCGTTTCTAGACCAAGGGCAGGGTTAGGTCGCCCAAGACAGCAAGGCATGGGGCCGAGTATAAATCAGGCTCAGTCAACATCCCATACTACCAACAGTCAAGAACGAGGGAAGAAGGGTCAAGACGACTTCAGGAAAATGCTGAACGGGTAATGACACCACACGTAGGCTACAAGATTTCTGCCTCTTCTGGTAAAAATGACACATTCTCGGCGCTCAAGATATCAACTAGTAGCAACCAGAGGTACATTATAGCGAGTCTTACATTGGCCGGTTTTAGGGTTCCTGGTTTTATTTGGCGAGCATCTGAGGATGTTGGACTAGGTGACAAAGTCGCATTAACGGATGCCTTAAAACTTGTATTTCTGTACATAAAATAATGGTTGCAGCCGTACGCCCACTTTGAAGATGGTTTTCAAAAATCCGGGGTAGACTGCTTGGCCTGAATCTCGAAACCCAAAGAGGCGGTAAAACAATAATGCAATATTTTGGTTGGTCGCATGCTGCATACCAGGATTAGAATAAGCTGCATGCAAATGATACGGTCGGCCCCCTATTCGTCGTCTTCGGGATCAGCTTCCTCCTCTTCCTCATCCTCTTCCTCGTCTTTGGCAGCCTCCACCACCGCCGTTGCAATGCGGTCCAAATCCCGCTGGCCATCTTGGCTGATTCTCCGTCCTCCATTGTCAGACTTTTCCAAGACACCAATCTTCTCCAACGATTGGCAGACTTTCCGTTGCACAGAGGCTGAGGAATCGGCATGGTGGGAGGGGCGGTTGCCACGTCTGTTACGGCCACCATGGAGCTTCGTCAACGCGCCAATTCCGACATCTTTTCGGAGGTAAATGTGTCGTGCGACAGCGGCTATAGAATAACGATGTAAATAACGAAGATTTAGTACGAGACTTTTGGTGCTCACCTGCACGAACGTAGTACCAATCTGGGTCATAGGGAGCAAGCTCTTTGAATGAGCCGGTTTTGACGAGGTCGACCCATGTAGGAACCTCAAGCTTTCCTGACCGCTTCAAATGAGAAGCGTATGCTGTGATGAACGCCTCGGCGCTGTGTTTGACGATGAATACCTATTATTATTTTTATTGCTCATAGGTACGAACCTAATGTCTCGTACTCCTGGCATGTCGATGAGGAGGAGGTTTGATCTTGCGGCGGCGACGAGAAGTGTACTGTTATTTTGATTTAAAGTTCAAAAGCCACTTGGCTAATCTATGTAGTTGTAATATTATTTATTTATTTATTTTATAACCCTAACCTCGTTAAAGGGTCTTTGTAACCACCATCAATGATCATGCCTCGTTCACTGGCAAATGTTCTCCACCGAACGCCTCGTCCTTCGTCCCTTCAAGACATCAGACTTGGATGACTTGCTTGCGATGCGTAACAACACCCTTGTGCAACGCACACTCACTAAGGATTACATCGTCCCTCGTGGGCCTAAATTCCTTGAAAAGGTTCAAGACCTATCTCAAAACCCCTTACTATTCGTCATTATCACCCTGAAGGAGACGGGAGAATTTATGGGATTGTCCAGTATCAACTTGCCTGTTGCCAAGAACCGTGACGGGATATTTGGGATAGCTCTTCTTCCAGACTACTGGAACAAGGGATATGGGACCGAAGTGACGAGATTTCTCGTAGGCTACTCCTTTAGGTTCCTAGGGCTGAACAGGATATCATTAGGCGTCTCTGAGTCAAATCCGGCCGCAATATCGTTGTATAAGGGAGTGTGAGTGGCCCATTGTTAGTATTATCATTACTCTTTATACGCATTCCAGCGGTTTTGTGGAGGAAGGCAGAAACCGGCAGGCTAATTGGGTTGACGGCGGGTGGGAGGATTCTATCAGTATGGGACTACTGGTGACCGAGTGGAATGCTATTGAGCAAAATAAGAAGAGCGCGGAGGTGATATAAGGACTTGTTCTTACTGCAGGTTTGGAAACTCGACGCGTTAATCATACACTCTCGAAGTCGTACTGTACAATTCAACACAGACCAAATACCGTTTTCTCCTTCGTCGACGGGGGAAATTAGGAAGCTCTTCGAGATCAAGCATTCGCAAGTTGCGCCTGAACCTGCAGTGCCCTCGGCCCATCATACTTGTCCATTCGAACCTCCACTAATTGAATAACGTCCGCCGAGGCAAATGACTTGTCATCAAGAAGATGAGATAGCTCTTGTTTGTTGTGGACCGTGTACGATTTGGATTTGTTGCCTTCTGCCGTACCAAGCGTGTTCAAAAGGGACGTCCATTTCCAGTTGGAGATGTCGTTATAGTGGCTGATCGGAATAGGTTCATTCTTCCTGTTTATTCGTTGTGATGCTTGGGTGCGCACCGATTTTTGCCATGTATAAATCGTTCTATAGTATATCCACTGTTGTTCAATAAAAAAATGACTGGCTTCACGCCACTTGTCATCATGACCGATAATTCTTGGACTCCGAGTTGGCTAAATGTGCGAAAATGGTAAATCGAACTGCACAGCGAGCAGTAATAGGTCTGTAACTCACAGACTACCATCTCCAATGAACAAGATGGTCCTTCCTAAACCGCATTCACGAGCAGCAAGAGCAGCACCAAGAGTGCTCCCTGACAAGACAATAGTTATGGTTGTGAAAGGCGGAAAAGGATGACATACCAACGGACCATCCAATACTTCCCCACAAGATCTGAGACACAAAGGTCGATTCCTTTGGCAGAGGAATGTCCAAAATTCCGAAATTCGAAGTACCTGATAATGTTCAGCGAGCAAATCAGTAGGTCGAAGAGCTCGAGTATGCGTACCAGTCTCAGCAACAATAATATCCTTAGGCCTAAAGAACTGACCTACCCTCGGCCAAAACCACGCATGTGAAATGACATCGCTGTCTTCTTTAGGTACCTGGCTAATAAATCTCGGGACCTCCAGCTTACGCGCTCCCTCTTGGAGGGGCTGGAGTCGGACGGTAAGCTTGGGAAGAAGATCTTTCATGCCAATTGCCGGGAAATTTGCATATCGAATGCTGGTGTGATCCGAGTGGAGCTACGTAGAGAATCGTTACATCAGTAAAAAAAACAGTCAAAATGCTCACTTCAATAGTGGAGGAAGTCGGGATATTGTATGTAAAGTTACCCGTGTTGAAATCACTTTTAAGAGATCCAATAGATAAAATCAAATTCGCTGACTCGACTTTCTCCTTGATATCTGGGCGAGTGATCGATCCCACATAAATCTACGCGCCCGAAGACTTCAGGAAGCAGCTTCCAAGGGATTCAAGAATCTACTCACTCCGCCATAGCGTTCATGGCTTTCGCTGACAGACGTCTTCCCCATCGGCGCCGAATAGACAGGAAAGCCCGTTTTTTTGATAAGCTCGTCAACTTCTGTTCTAACATCATGACGAATAGCACACGCATCGACGAGGATGATGACGTCACCGGCAGCCTATTGTCGATAATTAGCAACATGCACGACTAACCCCTAAAGGTGATAAATTATGACCTGTTCGACAAGTTTAACGATTTCGTCCAGCACGAATTCTTCGACGCGCAAGTCATTCACGGGTGTATGGCGTTTGAGCGGTGTGTTGAGCGGGCGTGCAGGAATGATTTCATTCACCATATTGGTAGGAAGCGCTAGATATACCGGGCGGGCCTACAAATGATCAAGAAACTGGCCAAAATTGGAACTAGAATAAGGTCGGAACATACTGAAGTGATGCAGTCCGACAGGATACGATCTATTTCAGCACCAGCGTTGTTTTTATTTGAAAGGACGGCTTGTGAGACCGTGAACTGCTCGGCAGCTTTGAGGTATGCGTCATACCTGCCATTTAATCGGTGAGTTTGACTTGGCAATCGTGGTGAATTTTGAATCAAGCTACCGGCCATCCCCAAGCATGTGATGGAGTGTGAGTTTGCTTTTCTGCTGGGCAGTGCTTGGTACGCCGACAATGTGAAGAACAGGGACCATCTCCGCGAACGCTTTTAAACACTGTTTGGGCGGAATAACCCCCAACGTTCTGCCATGGGTGCTTACCTCCTGCTACACCGTTCATGGCGCTCAGTTCTCCCACACCGAAAGTGGTGAGCACAACGCCTAAACTATGTTCTTTCACTCGGGCATACCCGTCCGCAGCATACGCCGCATTCAACTCATTGCTGTGGAAGGCTCAAATGTTTGCATTTCGTATCCGTGTTCGGTCATACCAGTTACCAATCCATTCAATACTTTCGTTGTCCTCAACTACATCCTAACATAATTGGGCATCAGACTGAGCCACGTGAAAGCGCGCGTACTCACGAGAAAACCAAGGTTGAAATCTCCTGGAACGCCAAACATACACTACGGAGGGGCAGATAATGTTAAACTAAATTTCATTAGACAAGAAGGCAGCTCGCCTTTACGCCTAGCTGAGCGAGACGGGCGAGTAGATAGTTTCCTACTGAAATCTGTTCGCCAGCATCGGCATCGAGAACTTCCAGGAGGCGAGCAACTTCAGCTTGGAGAGAGGTCATTTTAAGGAGAGTTTAAGATAGGGAAATGAGCTCACTGGCCTTTATATGATAGGTGTCATGTCAACGTCATTGAACGTAGTCGTCGTCGTCATTTTAGGTCTGTGCGCAATCGGCACGTGACTAACGCGTTCGTTTCCCAATTTCTTGTTCGACTGGAACTAGGTCGCTTTTTGGTGTTGATTTCAGTGCTAAACCTATCAGATATACCGCCAGAGGATTTAATATTCTTGGTTACCATTGACTAAACGCGTAGATTATTGGATATAGATGGTCGGAAATCCAGTGATAGGCAACTGGTGGCTTAAGGAGAAACTGGGAGCAGGATATTCTGGTTCGAATCCGTTCGGACGCGTATAGTTCACCACCACTGAAAGTGTTCTCCCAAAGGGTCAATATACAAAGCGGTTAACATCCATACACGACAGGTAGCTCGAGACTTAAGCCATTGATATTCTTTCCACTTACTTGGTGCACAGGTAGTGGCTCTTAAAATCCAAGATATCAATCATGAGTGTCCTACAAACCGGTATGAGCGAGCGCTCTATCCTTTACTGCAGGGCGGTGAAGGCATGCCAACGCTCTGGGCCGCTGGAATAGAAGGACAGTGGGATTATCTTGCTATCGATCTACTCGGATCAAGTCTGGATACACTATACAAGACAAGTGGAAAGGACATGATGGATCTGAGGAGTGTATGTTGTATCGCGATCCAGGTGGTAAGCTTGGTGTGACTTCTATAATGGCGAGACTGAGGCCGACGGTATGACTTTTAGATATCTAGGCTGGAATTCATGCATGGTCGTGGCGTCCTACACAGAGATATACAACTCGGTAACTGCGTCGTTGGTTTGCCTCCCAATGACAAGACGATATATATGATCGACTTCGGTTTCTCAAAGCGATATATCGATCCTTACACGGGTCGCCACATTCCAAACTCAACCGCGAAACGAGATTTTATTGGAAACTTTTGGTTTACATCTGTAGGCGTCCATTGCCGGGGAAAGGGTGAGCTCACTTTGACTGTCTTGATTTAGTCACATACAGATAATAAATTTTGTGCAAGTGCCATCGCGTCGTGACGACCTCGAGGCTGTCGCCTTAATGTTGATTCATCTCCTAACGCCTCGTGGGCTCTCATGGACGCGTAACGGAGTTCCCAAGACAGACAGTGCGTTTGATCGCCTCGAGAACGAAAAGCGAGCCGCCCGTCCAGAAACTCTATGTAGAGGTTTACCGGGTGAATTCGAAGAATTTTTGAGGTATTGCCGGCGATTAAAATTCATGGAGTGTCCTGACTATGCGAAGTGGAAGGAGGCATTTCGGGGTCTAGCAGAGGAGGAGGGGTTCGCTAACAGCGATGAGTTTATCTGGCCGCCCCCGCAGGTCCGTGTTGTCTCACGAAGTACATTGTTCTACTATATATTTTGTTTAGACAAAGCTACGACATACCACCAAGGCACCCAAGCTTAAGGCGTCACCAATTGACGTCGAAAGGGCTCTGAATGACTTGGCTAATCTCCGACTTGAGGATCGTCAAATTCTAGGCGACCGCCAAAATTTCGTGGACGTGGGCGTGGTTCAGAACACAAAAGCCGACACAAAGACAATCAAGAACAATGCGGTCAAGAGAGGGGGATCAGCAGATGTGATCGAAATCAATAGCAGTGGTTCCGAGGAGTCGATACCCCCTCGGTTCTTGACGCCGAAAGCTCACAGGCTAAACAAACTATGCCAGACATTGTCAAACGAAACAGACAATGAAGGCATCGCAAAGGCCGTCACCGAATTCATTGCTGTTCTACAAACCAACAAGTCACGGACTTTGACTAAAGAAGGATTTGCCTTTCTTGATGTGTTATACAAACAACTGGCCGACCCGTCGGTCTTCATCGTGCCCCTCCGGACTTCACGGGGTTCTAACAAAGAACGCGTTCCCGCGCAAGAACCACACGTAAAGCTAGGAGTTGTGGCTAGGCTTAGAAGGGAGGTAGAGACTGTGACGAATAACGGATCATTGGCCAAGATGGTCGCAGATTTTGGTGCGGTCACGAACAAAAGCAACGGACGAACGGTGACGAAGGATGGTATTGCATTCTTGGAAGGTCTAGCACGGAAATTGATTGAGTTTTGAAAACAATATAATAAGGACCCTTTACTCGTACCTGGTTGGGGGTGTCGGACTTTGCCGATTACACCCCATAAAAAAAAAAATGGAACGCGTTCAGTCCTTTGCTTTACCACTCCCATGTCCTCAGTCGTCCAACAGAATGTGTTCGTAGTCCCAGACTTGTCCATTAAAGACTTGCTGGGCGTTATTCCGTGAGCATTTTGCTACCCCATACAGTCTATATTCACTAAATTCAGTTCAAAACAAGTGCCCACTGCTTTAAGCGCTCGACTCTCAGGTCCTCGAGTTATATGTGAGTTCCTTTGGTCGTCTTAATATTCGCTCCACTCATCCCATTCAATAGCCTTTGGGATCTTTTTGTTATAGCGTGTATCTACAAGACTGCCGTATATGCTGACTCCCTTGTCACCACCGCGTTTATTAATTTGCCCAACCCATATTTCTACTCATTTGCTCGTTTCGCTGTGTGGTCATTGTATGGCTTCAGCGCTGGGCTTTTTGCTACAGGCTTATGGGTCATTGCTCACGAATGTGGACATCAAGCATTCTCCGAGTACAAATTAATAAACAACTCTGTCGGATGGGTCTTGCATTCGGCGTTCGTCATCTAATCTTCATCGTGTAACTTCACGAACGTTGACCCCTCATATTTATCAAGCCTTGGGGTTCCTTACCATTCATGGCGGATTACTCACGGCAAACATCACGCATCGACGGGCCATATGACACAAGATCAAGTTTTCGTCCCTCCAACAAGATCTGACCGTGGTCTCCCACCCTTAGACCCGGCTAAAGAGGATATCCTTGGAAGCAGTGTATCCGACGAAGTAAAGAAGGAGCTTTGGGAGGCTTTAGGCGATTCACCCATCGGAGCTGCTCTCGGCGCGGCCTCTTACCTGGTTAGTTTTCACCCGCTTATACTGTGATCGATTACATCCGAACATTACGTATTAACGGCGTCCACTAGATTGGAGGCTGGCCTGCTTACATTTCACTAAATGCATCTGGTCAAAGGAGGTATCCTCTGGGATCAAATCGTGAGGAGCTTTATATGGCTTATTTTTTGGCAATCTCAACTTGTATTCAGACTTCAACCCTGCCGCTATCATGTTCACTCCACACCAACGCCTTCAGATTGTTCTATCTGATATTGGGATTCTGCTCTGGTTAGCCACTCTCGCTACATGGACACACTACAAAGGTTTTGCAGAGGTTTTCACTCTCTACATCGTTCCCTATCTTTGGTGCGTTATTCTTATTCACTATGCTAGCAAAATTGTTCACCACATACTAGGGTCAACCATTGGCTTGTCCTGATTACCTTCTTGCAACATACCGACCCTCTTGTTCCTCACTACCGTGCTCCAGAGTTCACTTTCCCTCGCGGTGCCTTGTCCACACTGGACCGCAGCCTCCTTGGGGACTGCGGTAGCATCATGGCCTGGATCGGAGCGCATGCGACTCACGGTATATCTGAGACCCACGTTGCCCACCACATTTCTAGCAAGATACCCCACTACAACGCGTGAGTTAGCATTGTCTACGACTTATGGACGGGAACTAAAAGGATCATCTTCGCCTACCAGATGGGAGGCTTCTGATGCTTTGAGGAAGAGACTTGAGCTGTCCGGCATCAGACTAAAAGGTGCTCCTGGAGGCTGGGCTGAGATGTACCGTGTTTTCAAAGAGTGCAAGGTAACCGTTTAGACATTTCGTTCCATATCCGCAATAACACATCTTTCGTAGTTCGTCGAAGATGAAGGAAACGTCGTGTTCTACAAAAATGCTTATGGCCTGGCTGCCACTAGACCTGTATTCCCCGATGCCAACGCCAGTGACTCGGGCGTTGAAGTCGATAAGTAGACTGTCGCAGGATATAACTTGATTTGTTTTTTTTTGCCACCATGTGACAGATTAGAAGGTACCAATGGATAAACGTCATGAGTCTTCACGGTTAGCACTGAGACGGGGTGGTGTACAGATTCGATTACACCTCCGAGTTCTTCTTGATTTCATCCTGCCATAACTCAGCAAATTCCTGGATATCTCTTCCACTGCTCAAGCTCAGGGCTTCAAAAGGAATCATGTTATGTTGGTTTGCAGGAGCATTGGTGGTCGCCGACGAATGCGACCGTGAATCGACGACGGCTAGTCGTGGCGTGGCAGATTTGTCTCCGGAGAGTAAGCCCAGAAGATCATCGTAAGAGAAGAGGAGGGGATCTGTTCGAGGCGCATAAGGGTTGAAGTCAAGGATATGTGCACGGGAGAGATCTCGAGTCAGGAGGATGTCGAATGTGTCTGCATCAAGATGAATAGAGTTGGGGATGACAAGTTACGGACTTCTCACAATCACCAGTGGAAAACTGGCCTTTAATGTTCGTCTCCCAGAATTGATTGACGGCAGCTGTGATCTTGACTTGCGTGGCTGACTCGTTGAGATATTCGTAATAATTAGGGTCTCGTTGGGATATGCCTGGCTCGCCCATTAAGCCTGCTCGACAGAAGTGTGATAAATTATACCTAGCAGAATTTCTTGTCGGACGAAACATCTTAGTTCTCTGCTCCGATCGATGGGATACCATTTCCGCAGCACCAACTCGAGCTCATACGTCCTTGTTGAAGGGTCCGAATCGCACCCGTCAAAGACAGCCTCCGGGTTGAGATCATGCGAGACAAAGTCGGAGGATTTGAGGAGCAGGTAGACATCTGCTGGAGAGGTGCATTTTAGCGGGGAGGATGCGGGGAGTATCCAAGATGCATCCTATGTAAAGGTGTCATTGGGACGAAACGAAGAGCCGATACTGTCAGCACATGCCTTGGGCGAAGAGAAATTCAGCTTGGGGAAGATTGCACCGTGCTCTTTTATGAATTCCCTGATCTTCGCGTCCAGTTCGGGGAAGGAAAACGGTCGACCTCTGTCTTCGTCTTCCCCATCGTCGTCGTCGTCATCGGAAAGTGTGCTCTGGGCGGGTCTGCCAAAGTCAAATTCACAATCGCATCAACTTGAAGCCAATGTGACCAACAAGTCTTCAGAGCCCTCTGGAACGAAAACACTATCCGAATTTAAATATTCGCAGAAGCCTTGAGATAATGGCCGAATTATTGTAGATTTGATGCTTAGTTTAGAAAATTTTGGGTACCAGGATGAGAATTGAAAGGAGAGCAAGTAAGTAGGAGTGATTACAGGAAAAAGTGGAGGTAAGACAGGTGGCATGGTGTGAGTCGTGACTCGAAAACGTCAGCGTCAGCGACTGCAAGATTGCAGTATTCCGGTAGCATGTTGCACAACAGAATATACAGGGTATAAAGCTGATAGATACTAAAAATGTCGTAAACGCGTGGTGAGGGGACTATTATCAATGTTTTTGTCTGTGATTTCCTGAGACGTATTCCGCTTGCCACCACTAAAAAAGATCCTGCATTAGGATGGCGATAAAATAGCCAAGGAAACTTACTCACATCAACCATTTTCTTCACACCTTCTTCTAGGCCAACCTCAGGCTCATAACCCAAGACCCTTCTGGCCTTTTCAATATTATGCCACCTGGTCGCACAGCTAAAGGTGACTTTGAAACGTGTAAACGCTGGCTCCCTCCCTGAAAGCCAGCCAAACCACTCGGCGCCCGTAGCTGCTGCTAGCCCAACTGTCCGTGGCAGTGCTATACGGCTCTTTTTACGACTTTTGGCCACTTCAGGGAAAATTGAATCGAGATGAGCCCATACTATCCTAGGAAAGTCCCAAAAGTAACAAGGCTCGCCATTGGTAATAAAGAATACCTGACCGGCAACTTGGAGGGGCGAGGTACCGGTCATTGCTTTCGTGCGTGCGATGGCGATATCGGAGAGGGGATCGTATTTCGAGCGGATGACAGGTCTGGAAGGGGGTAGTGAACGGGGGGAGTTGAACCTTGCCTCTATCTCTTGAGAATTTTCGGGTAAGGTCACATACGGCCCCAGAGGACGAGCTTCGGATGTGGGGATGTGGTGGGAGCCAGTGGTAATATCGATGGAAGGGAGGGGATAACCAAATACGTCCCGTTCGGCTTCTGTCAGTGCCTCGTTGACTTGTTTTTCTTGTGGAGGGACGAGTTTGTCCGCGGCGAGAAGGTGAGCGTGAGCGACGTTTCCGACATAAGTCCAGTCGAAGAGGTTGGTATTGTTGCCAATCTGGAAGTGGGTTTGGCCAGTTTCGTAGACTTTATACAGACCGGCCATTACTTGACGATCTCCAGGGCTAACGGAACGGGTAAGCATACCTGAAAATATAAAAATGAAGAAGGATCTAACCCGAAAATTCCAGCAGGTCTTAGTGCGACAGTCAATAGACCACCATTACCGTTAGCAGCCAAAACAGCCTCTTCAGCTTTTGCTTTTGATTCGTTATAGGCATCCATGTGTTTTTCTGGAAAGGGCAAACGCTCGTCAACGCCAATAATATCGGCGCCGTTGAACACAACGCCGGCAGAACTAGTGTAAACGAGCTTGCGGACACCTGTTGCTATTGCCGCTGAAATGATTGCTTTTGTACCGTCGACGTTGACTTTCCAGTTAAGAGCGGGGTCATTAAGGCCAGCCGGAGGAGAAGCAGTATGAATAATGCAAGTTGCACGACTCTATAAAAAAATAAGTGGTTAGAAGTGAATAAAAAGTTAAAGAATTAACAAAGAACCTTTTGAAGAGCTGATGCGATTTGACCTTCCTCGCTGATATCTCCAGAATAAAAAGGGACATCATGATACCTCTGAACGAGGTCGAATACGGATACTATATCACCCCTGTTAAGAAGTTGTTGAACTATGTGTCTACCAAGGAAACCGCTACCACCGATTACGATGAAAATGTCCTTTTGTTGGTTGAATGTCATTTTTAAAGAAACGAGTGATACCACTTTTTTTATTTATTTTATTAAGAATTAATCGTAAAAACTTTTGATCACGTGATATTGTCATCATCGTATCTTTCTACTCAAAACAAAAAAAATATGGATTCAAAGTATTCAGAACAAGAAAAACAACAACTTCTTGCAAATCTTGAACTTGAAGGTATCATTAATTATATTATTATTATCATCATCATCTTAACAATCATCTTAGTCACTCACAAAACCCGTCAGTTCGAGGCTTGGCTAGCAGACTCACTACAAAACTTTCGTATTCATCAAGAGGGTCAGATATCACGTATCCCGAAACTCGTCCGCAACATAACCTTGCGCGAGTTCCAGAAATATAATGGTGATGTACAGGCGGCTCTCAGAGGTCTGCAGAAACAGAAGCTAGGAGGGTTGGAAGGAAACGCGGGTGAAACAGACAAGAGCATGCGTAAACGGAAATGGCTTGCTAGTCAAGATATTGAAGGGGGATCGTCCGGGTCAGGTTCCGGCAATGCTACCCTAGAAACTGATAGGGCTGCAAAAAGTGGTCAGCACTCATACTTTTCCTACTCCCTGATTCTTTATATCCTCTTCACTAGCTCGAATTTCCGAAGCCACACCAAAGAAAAAACCAGGCTCATCAACAGGTCCCGGCACAGCCCAACGCGCGCGTCTTCTTGCCGCAAATAAAACCCCAGGCACCGTGAGCATCCGCTAGTTCATTCTCATACAACTCAGCCACTTATAAAATATACAGTCACGGACAATGGGCCCCATACCGCCCACAGCGCCCTCCCTAACCCCCCACAAATCCAGGCATCCTTTCACCTTTCCCCGTCCCCCATCTAGACCGATCTCCCCATCCAAACCGGCCGCCCCTAACCCTAATACTTCCCAACCTACCAGACCACCATCCATCGCTGCATTCAACCCTACCTTGCCTCCAAAGACCCCCGCATATCCTAATCCTCGATTACCCCGGCGGAACGAAAGCATGCTCAGTCTGAATGGCTCTCCACTTACTAATCCATATGAGCTTGGAATACGGTGGTTCAAAGCCGGAAGCACCACCGAAGTCAATGGCGGGATGGATGATGATAACGATGTAGGTTATGGGAATGGCAAAGGCAAAAGCAAAATGACTGACATGGCGAACGGGGAGCTCAAAGCCAAGAAATCAAGTGGCATCATCGTCCGGCGCGAGCCTTCTTCCTTCGCTTCGGCAGGATTTCATTCCCGAACGAATTCAACAACGAGCATTTACTCTTCACAGAGCGGTACTACTCAGTCACGCTCACAAACACCATCATACAGTTCTCCACCATTAGATGCCACTCCCAAACCACAATCACAATTTCATAAAGCTCACACTTCTGCTGACTCCCTGGCCTTTGCGTCGGCCATGGTAGCCATTCCTACCACAGACGGTCATTTCTTAGAATTCGACCCCTTACTAACATCCCCTGGCTCCCTGGATGCGCTGGTTGGCATCACGGACAGCGCAAAGAAGCAGGCGCGAGAAGAAATGGGTAGATTAGTTCAAGCTGCTGTGGACAAGTGGAAGATAACGTAGATTTGGCAAGCCATTGTTTTCTTGATTCTCGCGCAAGTATTTTCTGCTGCCAGGCACACCCTTGTTGTAATCGTCGTGGATTCCTCCATATTTATCGTCATATTGCGTATAAACTACCAGCCCTTACGCGACGATGACCTGCAAATGTGCTGATCGACACCGGTCACCATCTCGGTTACGTATCTTGACAAGCAGCGGCGGTGACTTCGTTCGGCTGACACCCGTATTTCCATGAAGTCTGTAATTAAGTACCATCAGCGTTTGTTGCACAATGGCAAACGACGTAACAGACCGATCTGCCTGTTTCTGGAGTTCAAAGAGTCGGGAGACTGGGATGGCGCCGATCGTGAATCCTTCACCACGAGAAAGAGAAAAGTTCCCCGTCGTAGTGTAGCCGATTATTGACTCTGGGGAAGGACGGAGGGAAGATAGCTTCAAGGAAGTTAGTGGTCTTCACCGACTTCACCATCGACAGACTCACGTAAATCTCATCCGGGGTCTCTTCGTCTGATATTTCAGTGCTACTTGCAGGATGCCCCCTCAACTCCATCATTTTATTCCATCTCCTCACCTCTTCATCCTCGATAGAATAAATAACTGCAAGTTCCTTTGGCAATCCCCGTCCTCGAAGATTCAGCCTCACAGTCACAAGCGCCCCATTCAACAGTCGCTCCGCGTCGACATTGGCGCCCAATGGATCCTGGAATCGCTTCAGTCGCAACTTGTTCATTTCCGCCAGTAGTCCAGGAGCAGGGTTAAACAAATTGCTGGCATTGGCGAGGATGGTCGTCACCTCTGGGCCCCGAAGCAACCAAGGTGGTGGAACCTGAATCTCCCCGG
>QLPE01000734.1:399-28534 GCA_003314125.1 Hygrophorus russula | reverse complement strand
AGTTGGGTTTCCAAGGACTACTCGTCCCTAACTTCTCAAAATTCGGCCTCTTTGCGGGTGGTTTCCTTTCCCACCCTATCCGCTCGTCCACTTCCCTGGCATCCACATACGCGTCATATGTGCTAGTGAATGGATAATCACGTGGAAAATACGGAACACCCGCTTCAAATGCCTGAGTCTGGCGCTCACGTTGGCCTCCGACACGCGTTCCGGTAGCTATCAATGAAGAAAAGAAGGCCATCGACCAACCCGATGGCAGGACAACTGTCCAGCCATGAAGGGCTTCCGCGGAGTCCGTCGTAGAACTTTCGAGAGAGCGCTGGATTAGCATCACGGGGACCCGGTCATCTTGTCGCAATGGACTCAAAGCAGTGCCAGGAATGAGATTCTGGCAATGCCATAGAATGAAAATATCGTATCAAGGAAGAAAACAGTGCATACGAACTTTGGATCTTCTGTCATCTAGGTCTTTCTTTTTGTAACGAGGCCCCTTCAACTCGTGCACGTCCCAGATCTCGCTCTGAGCTAGCTTGGATGATGGGAAGGTCATGATAGGATGTACAGGTGCTCCTGATTCGTCAACTCTAGGTCGCGCGTTCTTTGGAGGGTATCTGCTCCGGGAGTCATTAACACGCATTTGAAGCAGAAGATCCCACAAACTTGAGTCTGGGATCGTAGACTTTAAAACCAATGATCATGCCACGAGGTAATGATCCAGTTGTTTGCATGTCTGTTAGAGACGACCAGAACTACATCGCGAGAGTCTTAAAGTCGTAATTGTACATTCCTTTCAGGACTTACCTTCTTGAACTCCTCTCTCTTATCATCAGCTACCGGCGTCAACGCACCTTTAATGACTTGGTTTGATTTGGGACCCATAATTTCGAAGACGTTGATACGTCCCCTCAAGTCAGCTAATTCGACGTCGACAACTTTAGTCTTGTCCCCATTGAACCGGTGTCTGACTGCGTCAAGTACAAGGGAAGCGGAGGTTTGGAGAGCGCCAAAGACCTCATCGAATACCGCAGGATGTGAACGGATCCAAACTATGCGAGGTACATCAAGATCTTCTTGTGGGGGTTGTGCAGAACGGTCAGCGCTCGTTTCTGTTCCTACGCTCTTGCCTTTTTTCTTAGCAGACGGTTTGGCCATGGCATCAGCCAACGACGCGCCATCTTGGCCTCCATTTTTTGGGTTTGCTTCAGGAATGCAAACAGGTTTCCAGATAATCGTGATCGGGGCGATAAGGTCAAACGGGTAGGCTCCAGGTTTATAAATATGCGTTTCGAGAATTCGGGCACCAGTCAAGAATCTGCAGCAATGTGTCAGATTCAAGTCTGATCGCTCAGAAATGAAACCAAATACCTTTTTGCTGCTGGCCCTGGACCTTGAGGGTCACAACATACCTCCAGCAATGCTTTAATAGTCTTCTCCAGCCCCTTGAGTTCAGTAATAGAGAAGTAAGACGCGTCGTGGATAATAGATCCATGCACTGAAGCTCTGTGGGAAGGCCGGAATGCCTTTTCAGTTGGTGTCACCGCCTGAGAGATTAATCAAATGATAGTCAATGAATTGCAACGACTTTTGTCAAGAATATTATCAACGCACAAGCCTGTAACCCCACATATTTTCCATGTGCATCCGCTTCGCGTGCCAGATGTGAGTTTCGAGCCATGTTTTTGTCCCTGAACATTACTCTAAGGTCTGTGTCATGAAACAGACGGTCGGTCGACTCACGCTGCCGTTTCAAGAAAGATTCCGTACGGCTGACTCGTTTTTCCTTACCGCGTTCGGGCATAGAGCGTCCTAATGCTTTCCGTCGGACAGGATCCATCTTGTACAGGGGTGGATATAAGAACCTGGGCAATGAACAGGTAACAGTCCACTTGCCTCTTCGCGGGCTTTTTCTCGTAGACGGACGGGTACACGACGAACGTCATGACTAGCCGCTCGACGACGGAGGTGTCGCGGGAGTGCTTGCCAAGCTCTTTGAGTGGAGCTTCCACTAGTATAGAGATTGTCATCACTGTCGCATCGAAAATTTTTAATCTTACCTTGCATTCTTCATGGCCTTCTGCATAGCATCAATTTCAAAAGCTCTTGCCTAAAAAAATTAATGTACAAATCGTATAGGTTATAGTCGTTATGGACACACCTCTGCGAACTTTTCCACATCGATCACACTTGGTAAACCTTTCATACCTGGAGGACTGGTAGTTTGAACTGTGCTGTGAAAGGGGCATGTGTTCGCTTACTGTCAACAGTTGTTCTCCCTGACGGTCCCGTCGTTGCAGTCTCGTTATCCGGGACGGACTGTACTGCAATTGTTCGCGCAACCAATGTTTTCTGCCTTTTCCTCTCGCGTCCGGATGATTCGTCAGAATTACTGGCATTTTTGCGTTTGGGAGGCATGAGAAAGGCTACGAGCCAAATTAACGATATTACAAACGAGTCGAAGCGGTCGTGCCACAAACGCGGTGACCACCGCTACTGTCTTGCAATCATGACCTCGCTAATACTTCGCTGTTCGTCCTCAACGCGACCACTAGCATTGTGGTCTACACGTTTTATCGCTACATCTCGTGTCGTGCGGAATACACAATCGACAGCAGACCTTGGGACTATACATGTTCAAAAACGACCTATAGGTGGATTCCGGGGAGGGTCCGTATCATTTTCCATGCTTCAAGTTATCGATTGACCCAATGCCTCCTTAACTACGCAGTATCGTTGGATTCCTGTTTGGCTTTTCTCTGGCAGCCTCTTTCGCTGCATACCATCTATTAGACGAGTATAAGCGAGCTTCGGCGGCGCTACAGGCCAGTGTGGACGAGTTACAACTCAGCACCGAGAAAGTGTGTGCAGTCTTCAAAGTTCTTCTCTTATCTGAATTACCTGGCAGGTTTCCGCACATGTTAGGCGAATCGAGGCTGTCGAGAAAGATTTGAAAGCACTAACGGATAGTTGTGCTACCAAAGAGGATATATCTAGGGTTCGTGCGGAGGCTAAGAAATTATATGATGGTCTTCATGTTGGTCAGTTCATCGTGGTTCTATGCTCATGTTGGATTTTTATACGTCTTAACAGAGTTTCTTGACTTGAGATCGCATGTTTGGGGAATTCGTAAGAGGCATTGAATTGCCAGACCCAATGAAAGTGCTGATTTGTGTTTACCAGAGCAAGACGTACACGCATTGTCAAAGAAGGATTCGACTACTGTTCGCATTTAACTCATGGTATATATAGATCAGAATCCGAGACTTAGACGCGTTCCTGCTTAAACGCTAAGCATTCAAACAGTCATCCGACATTTGTGCTACGAAAACATGTTCGATCACGTCACCCGTTATTCTTCCCGGTGCGCATGTCACCCAGAAGATTGTATTCCCTTTCAATAGCAATGGGTTCTTCCATGGTGGACGCTGAATTGACACGGATAAGATCACGGTGTAGTGCCTTTGTAGACAGACAAATGGACCGAGTTCACCTCTATCCTTTACGATGCACTTATCGACGGAACTCGTGTCAGGCGCTTAAATATAAGGAGCAATGGCAATCAGCATGGCGTCTATGTTATTGGATCTGCCAAAATATTCGATTTCCACGGATGATACCAGCGTGTCCGACGTGCAGGGTCCTGCGGGTGAGTCACAACTACGGGTATCACCAGTAGGTTCTTCATATTTAGGGAAATATCTTAATGTTTTTGGATCCTGAGCAAGTGTCATTTAAACATCAAAAATGATTTGTTTCCGAAATTTATAGTTATACAACATCTTTGAAAATAAAATTTTTGTGTGCCACGAATGAGTCGCCTGTCCTGGCAACGGACGGCAGACCTTTCAAAGGTCATTGGCAACAGAAACTGGCATCATATTTAAGGATCAAGGTTGAGGTTGCCTTTCTTGCTTTCGACGTCAGGCATCTGCAGGCAGACAAACGGTTTGAGCGATATTGCCGGAGAGGAATGGCGAAAGGAGACTTACATCGTTGAACGAACGCTGCTTAAATGTTCTCGATGAGCTACCCAAGTGCTCAAGAATGAAAATGGAGAACTCACGCTATCATTGAGGCCATATACTATCTTATCACCATTGTCGCACTCAACGGTGCGCGATACCTCAACGTTAATGCCGGGCTTTGAAACACAGTCAATTAGGGTTCTAAGCCGAAGAAGGCTGGAAGAAACCAGACCTTACTGTCCACAACATTAAAGCGAACGCCGGTTCCGCTCCTTCTGCTACTGGACGCAAACATCGTTGTAATACTTTTACGATGGTGAGACGAGAGGGTGTCCTCTTCATTAACACCTTGGCCGTGAAAGACATCGCGCGAGTTCAGCCTATGAAAATGTGAATAAGGATCGGTGATATTAAGAAACGAGGGTCGTAGGACATACATGACGAGGAGGCTGTTGATATACACTGACAAATTGTCGAAGTGATTCAGAAGCAAGACAAGGAATCAGAGGGCGTTCATTACTTTTGCAAACAGCCAGTTGCAACGGCATCCAGACAAACCTATCCGGCATCGAGGTGAACTAATGTGATATCAATTATGAGAATAAATCAAAGAACGGAATCGTGGAGGCTCACCGCCAAGAAGTACGCTAGCTGAATCGCACTAACATTTTTCTTCATAAATATAGCGAAGAATGTAAAAAAAGTAGTGCGCACGTAGGCACAGAGCCGCGGGTAAGGCTGTAAGCTACACACTTGTCAAACCACCCATCCAATCTGACCAAAAAAACGATTAGCGGTTAGTGGAAGCTAGACGTCCATAGACATACGGCTTCATTGATGGACTTCGCGATGGCTGCAAATAGAAGAACAATGTCGCCATGGCGAGGAAGCCGGATAAGAAAGTAAGGGCTTGCGAAGAGGAAGCCACAGCCTATATCCACATGACTTACTTGGACTGCCTTGCATACAGTCAGGGGCATGATACAATAACTTACCTGGACATGTGGGACCGCCAGGCGAGCGAAAGCCTTGTGATGGAACCTAATTGATGAAATGTTTAGAAACACGAGAATAAACAGGATAAGGGGATGGCGACGTACATCTGAACTGCCATGGCTATCGTGAACGAATCAGTCAAATTGTCTAGTGTCTACGAGAGATGAAGCTTACTGATACCAAGTCCTGAATATCATTTCTAATTAAGATCGTGTCATGAGAAGTAGCAAAAGAACGTGCACATACCGAAACCAGCACTCGCCGTTATCGCCTAAACAACAGATTCAATGATACTAATTGTGCAACAAGTCCATGGAAACTCACGACTACACCGAAGAGGAATTTGTTATTGCTCACTTATGAGGAAAAGCCAATGTATCAATTATTGTAGATCATTAAAATCAGTGACGACGTACGGGACAAAATGCGATAGGCATAAAACCTATGATAGAAGGTTAATAAGCTCCATTATGCGTGCTAGGTGCTTACATCTGAACTATAAAAACGGCCAACGTCTACACTTATACTCAACATGAAGGAAAATATTGAGAGAGGGACACTCACAGATAAGCTTATTTCAGTCTGTAAAATTAGATTAAGAGTCGTTAACAATTTCCAAGGGACAAGATGAACGCCATACACAGAAAGTACTACATAGAAATGAGTCAGTGTCAACAACCTGTAGAAGGCTGGCTTACGATGTAGCGTCAATAAGGCCAACGGCGAAAGGGAATAAAGTGATAAGATAAAAGTATAACCTAGTGTCGGAGTGTTATTATGTCTCTTCCAGCCAATTCTCATTCAACATACGCTTGTGATACTGCGAGCCGCCTTCGTTCAGTCACCACAAACTTCTTCGTAATCAGAAGACTTACTAAGTGCGGAAGTTGCGGTATCGATAAAACTGGTCATTCACGTCCTATTAAAATCGTAAACTGTTCACTGAAGAATTTACACGTACCATAACGCAGCCACCTGAACAGACCATACAACGTTTGAATACGCAGCAAGTTGCTCTGACAATTAACTGACCGTCGATTTGACAGACCAATGGTCTTTCGGATAACGAGAAAAATAAACATATGTCTCTATAGTCGGAATAACATTTCAGAGACCTGTCGACTGAAAGTGTATAGACTCACGGAAAAAGGTGAACCCATACAAGACCATACTGATGACATAGCCGATGAGCAGAACACCGTATGTGCTCTCCAAGTCGTGGAGACTAAGGTTCGCTGGTGTCTTCATGTTAGTGAAAAGCAAAATTAAAATTGGTATTCCGAGTCGCACGCCAATTTACTTAATAAATGCTTCGACAGCCCTGGTTGTCATCAAGCCCCATTAGTACCATTATCATGATGTATATTATTTGCAACAGTCCTGTGCATATCCTGACATTGTTTCAAGGGTGATCATCGAACATCGATACAAATTCTTCAAAAACTTTCATCCTTTCCCCGATTTTCTTCTTCGAACAGTCGCGAATCTCATGCCTGCCAGAACCAGCGTAGTCAGCATATCTCATGTCTTTCAGGTCCAAATATCAATGTCGCTCACCGGGTAACTTCTCCATCTTGGCTCTTGAATTCCACCCACTCTTCGTCAGCGTCGACATCCAACACTACCCCATCCAAAAATAGCATTCTGTAACGTCCGCCCTGAGAAACTTTCGATCCATAACGTATGCACCACCCAACGGCGGGTATAAACCGTGTTTGGATTGTCGCGTTTATCGAGTACTCTTCGGCCGGAAGCTCTTCCTGACACCATTGCGGTGCACGGGTACCTCCATTTTGAAAATTATATCTTGATGTGATTTCATTAGCTCCCCCGGATAAATCGTTACAGTCTCCATTTGGATGGGTTGTTGCAAGGCCAAGTTTCAAGGGACGAGGAGTTATATTGACTGTTGATAGAGCTTTTACCGTAGAGGACGTTGACGATGACCGAGGGATCTTAGGTTGTCTGATCGGGTATTGATTTCCCTCCGACGCGTCGTCTAGATGGCCGGCAGTCGATGGTATGGACCGCGGAGGCACAGAGGGATGGGTTGATTGATTAACGTCTTCGGCAAGTCTTTCCCCATTCAAAAACTCCACTGCCTCACTAACTTGCAAGAATTTGAGCAGGCTCCTCATGCCATCTTTCGCCATTGTGTCCAGGTTCTTATACTCTGCTTTTCCGACTCCCATGGGCTCTCCCGCGAATGCTAGCACCTTTTTTGTCCACTCTCCTCCATGCGCTCCGGGGACGTGTTGCGCGATCTCTAAAGAGTGGTTCCGACGAGAAAGACGTATACGCATGCAATAATTTTCAGGCTCTCCGCTGGATTCGCGCTCTTGATTAAGACTGGACTGGAAAAGTAACTCAATATTTGCTTGCGGACTGTTCGCCATGAGCGTGCATTTCACTTCGGACTTGTACATAACGAACTGCGTGGCATAACTTTTCAGTTAAAGGACAAACGAGATAAATATACTGCCATTCCTTTGGCGTCTTTTGTTTGATTTGTTCGATTAGGCTTCTAGCATCATTGTATTGTTTCCAGTACGTTGAAGGCAGATTTTCTATTGAGTATACTGCGACGGGCTCAGCTAAGCAGCAAGGCGTGCTAAGATGCGGTGCATTATATATTTTAACCTGGCATAATTATTAGCGAGCAAATGGGGAAACAACTGATATTATTACCTTGGACGTGGTAGGATCAATGACGAAAACTTGGTCGCCTTTCTTGCCCCTTCTCCGCTCACCCTCCCGGAAGTCGACTAGTAGAGAACGAGATGGCAAAATTGTTATTTGGCCATGTAAAATTTTATGCATTTGGGGTTTCAAGAGGCAAGTAGAAAAGTGCAGGGGCCGAGTAGTGCCTACGGCGACAGTATTTTTCTGTCCGGAGATTTTCTAGCTTCGACAGTGCATGAAAAAAGGAAAACGCACAGGTGGAACGATGTCAGAGGATAAAGGTACAGTCTTGGCTACGTGCTTAGAAGATACATCCTGAAAAGGGGGACGAGCCTGGAATATCTCGTTTGCTCGCGATGGTCCAACGTTCGCGTCGGGGGAAGAGAGTAATGAATGACTGATACGGGGAGATATTGGTCGTTCCCTGAACGATTCCTTTTCACTGAAGTGGGATGCTTTGACTAAGGAAATCGGTGGTGATTTAGACCTTGGCCTATCACGCTCGGAAGTCAGTAATCCAGTGTGTCGAGGATTAGGATCGGATACGATGCGTCTTGTGGAGCCAGTCACAGTAGGGATTTTGATCCCATGGGAGACCTCGTCATTTAGTATTTGTCTTATGTCGAGATTACCGGTCTCCAGTGTCCGCCTTTTATTAATCAATGAAGGTACATCAGAGTGCCGGGCACGGTTGCGAGGAACAGACAGCTTCGGGAGAAAGGGCGGTAGTCTTGGAGCTCCATTCTGTGACCTACTTGACTGTCCTGCGAATGGTTTGACTGAAGCCTCGTGAATAGTTGGTATACCTGGTCCGAGAGGAGTTATTGGCAAAGAGGGGTTGAAAAAAGGATGTGTCGCGATACGATGTAAGGGGATTCGATGTGCCGGATCCTTCAATAGAATGAATATCAGGACGTTATGGTCGCGACAAGCAAGTTTCAGATAATTATCGAACTCACAACCTGCAGAAGGCCAAACGTGAGATCCTTGGCTTCGAAAGATGTCGTTTGAGGTAGGCTAAAAGAAGTGGAAGAGTCTTGATTAATAGACGCAGAGACGTCATCGGCCTTTACGGGATGAGTATGCATGACATATGTCATACTTATAAGAGCATTTCCATACCTTTAGTTGTGGGTTTCCTGTGAGACATGTTACAATAACGCAACCGAGAGACCATAAATCGGCACTAAAACTGTAAGGCAGTTGTGCCACAATTTCTCTGACAGATATTGGTAAAGTACAATCGCTTGTTGGTCGAAGAAATGAGGACTCACGGTGAGGCATAATCAGGAGAGCCGCAAAAGTTGGTTGTGGTCGAATTTACCGTTGGTAGACGTGTTGCCAGACCAAAGTTTGCTAATTTCTACAAGAGCCGCTCGATTGCAAAGCACATAAAAATCATTGCAATACAACCCACTATTCGATAGTCATCAGTCAACAATATATTGCTTGTCTTGATGTCTCTGTGGATAACGCGCTCCTTGCGTAAAAATAGTAAAGCATCAGTCAAGTTCTTGAGAACCCCTCGAAGCTCGCATTCTGATAAAGTTGGGGGAACGCGCGAGTACAAAAAATCAGACAAACTACCACAAGAACAGAGTTCCAGTACATGGTAGTCAGCCTTTGTGGTTGAGAATATCGAGAACAACGAGAGAATTGTAGGGTGGTGGAGTGCCTGATGTAGCGAAGTGGAGTGAGATGAAGGAACGGACCCATCTGAGGGCGTCCTTTGAATCTTTATGAAGTTAGTATACGAATTGGGAAGTTTTCTCGTCCACTCACCATTTTAATGGCTAGTTGTCGGTCGCGAAGCCGCCCTCGTTTACATATGGCGAGGTGGACAATGGACGTACGTCCTCGACCAATTTCTTCGAGAATATTGTAATTCTGGCACCAAGGTCGTTTAGCAATACAAACCGTCATATTGCACACGCTAATAACGCACATCCAGCCCGTCGGAGACAGTATCGAGGTGACTTGGAGCGCCAAAAGATTCCGCCATGACTAGTATTATGATTCTAAATTAATAAAATAACTTGCGACGAATGTAACCGCGAATGTGATGATCCCCTGAAGTGTAATCGTAAAGACAGTTTACACGGACTGATGAAGGAATGGAATTATGGATACGCGACAGATTCCAGGCAGCGCGTCCCTCACACGTGATCCTCGCATCCACAGTATTCCATTACTGTACATGTAAGTATACAAAATTTACGGAGTATTGTATTCACCGTCACCGTCAAGCTCATTGTCTTGCCCCCCCGGGAGCGAACGAAGCCTTCCTAGGGACCTGTGCTCCAATGAAGATTGCTCTGTCCTCTCCGTAATGGACGACAAACGGTCACCTTCGAAATGTTCGAATTCGCTCACTGATGATAGTCTTTCTGGGGAGCAATGCAAATATAAACCGTACTTCTTCACCTCCCCAGTAGGCGGGGGACCAGGGTAATCTTCCATAACAGAAACTTTCACACCACGGGGGCAAAAGAAAGCATCGTTCCACACATCCACAAGGTCGGCGATTAGATCTGACTGGCTTATCAGTGTGCCTTGTTCGATGCCAGGTATAGGGAATCTCCCAGTGCAGGCAGTGGATAGATCCTAGGACAAAGGGAAGTCAGATTCAAAAGATTAGTTAGGTAAAGTTGGTAACTCACGAACGTAAACGTCGACCACTCGTTAGGATGAACATCATATTGTAGAAGGACAGACGGCATGCTGGATGCGCTATCCCGAAGACTGGCCATGTCATCCTGTATTTTTATTGATGCAAACAAAGGGCGTGCCATGGTCTGTTTTGCAGGGCGGAATAAAAACGATGGCATGATGAGAGCATCTGGGTCGTCTAGCTGTGCTGGTTGCTGACGCAAGATTGTCACCGGCGGAACTGGAGTAGAGGCCCTTGAGGCAGAATCCACTTGACCAGGCAAAATTGATCGAGGTGGCATGGGTGGACTAGGTTGTTGTGGTAAGTTGTTTACAGGGTTCGGAACTGAGCTGGAGAACAGTATGCTGGATTCTTCCGTGGGTCCTTGTGTACTGCCATGCACGTCCAGGCGAGTTCTCGGAAGTATTACAGGGCTTGCCATCGGACTTACATGGTCCCTGCGTGGCGGTCGATAAAGTAGCGCATGTGTTCTTGAGCCGTATATAGGCTCGTACTTGTTTGAAAAACGTATGCTCCTGTCGCTCTCTGGACTGCGGTAGTACCGTATAGGTTGGGGAAGATCCTCCAGTCGCCATGCCAATGCTCTGTTTGTCCATGCCTCATCCATCCGCGCCCCGTACCGCCTGAGCGTCTTCACAATCATGATAGCATATAGCAAGCCTAATGCAAGTACCCCGGAGATCCCAGCGCGAACACCCATCGCTACATGCGGAGTCAATGGCGAGGGATCAGTCGGATCAAGTGTCGAGCCAGACCGCCAAACAAAGGAAAGGATGCACACGAGAAATAGAGTCATTGACCTAGATGAAAGTGTGAGCCTTGACATGGAATGCGGACAGCCAGCTGTTTACATACCAGGCTAGCCACACTGCTGGCATCGCGAGAAGTACCCAGACATTCCACCAGATGAGCGTATCTGTTTTCTGGGCCTCCTGACCATAGCAAAGACATTCAGAAGAGTCGACGGCAGAGGTAAAACAAAGAAATTCACATCTGCCCAACTCGAGGCCTTATGCATCTTCTTCATCGTCCCGAAACGCACGATAAACATGCAACCGTAAGTTAAACTCATCAACGCGCATATGAGCGACGTCAGAGCCGCGGTACGTGTTACAGGGTCGTTCCCAGCACCCTGGATCTGAAGCACTGTAAGTATGGCACTGATTGGCAACATCAAAGATCAGACCCAGCCGCTTACTCGTAAGCATAAATGATACTCACGACAGCAGTAACACAGAGATGACATTTAATGTCTTCCATTCTCGCATCAGTGAATCCACAAATTCCTCCCAAGATCGTTTGAATGTCAAAAGAGCCGGAGAGAGCTGAGACGTATAATTCCAGTTCATCATAGACGGTAACATGCGGCCCTCCCATTCATTCGCAGTAGTATGGATCATTTTTCTAATATCCGGTTTGCTCAGCTCGGCGTCCTCAAACACACGCGCGACGCGGGTGAAATACAGCGAAGGTAAGCCAAGGAGGAGGGATAAATACAGGTGACGCGGGAAATACTCGAAGAGCAAAACATATAGAGCCTTGAAAAATTGTTTGACGACCAAAGCAGATGAAGTAGAAGAATACGAGGCCGGAGGCGGCAGATGGCCATTTGGGAGTTTATAAGTAAGTCTTGGGGATATACTGGGTGATGGGGTTGCAGATGGAACGGAAGATCGACGACTTTGGAATGGATGCACAGAAACGTAGCGATCCCATATGGGAACAGGGTGTTCATGCATGACAACATAAGGGTGTCGGCTGGGGGTGTGTTCATCAGAAAATGACGATTCATTAAAGCTAGGATTTGACCGTGAGAAGTGTCGAGCACTTCCGGGCACCATATACGGAATGCCTTCGTAATAATACGGGATATCTTCGTGCTGGCCGTTATATACAGGTGTAATGCCTTTATAAGGGGTTAAGAATAGTCTGGCATCATAGAGCGGATCGAGAACCTGTGCCTGTATGATAATATGCTTCTCGTCTGGGGGATGGGGGACTGTCGCCTTGATATGCATAACTTGCAAAAGGGTATGTACCCTCCCGAACAGTTTGCGGAGGCGTATAAGGACCTAATTATGAGACACAATGTTATCAGAGATCAAAAGTGTCGCTCACCTTGAAACGAAACGCTAGGCGAAGGCGAATACATATAGCTACGACGCCTGCGTCTGGCAGTCATACTTTCAGGCAGAAAGTCTCCATCAATAGTCGTGCCTCTGGGGACTGTCATCAACTCTGTTGGGAATGTCAACACAACAATTATACCAGGGACACTGTCAGCATAATGTGTCCAGAAAAATTTGTTCTCCACGATAACCCGTCTTTAGACACCACTCTGATGAATAAGAAAACTCAAGAGTCTAGGCAACCCAAGGACAAAACAATCGTGCTTTTTCGCCCCCATCAATTTGTTCAATTTGATGCTCAATTGGTAGAATACGACCACCCAAGGAAATCACTCATGCGGTGCTCACCTGGTATGTGCGATGCCATTGCTCCAAGACTCGCCTTGGTTGTAGTTGATGCTGTCCGAGTACACTACGAGATAAAAGAGGTGGTTCGTCAACAAGCTGTGGACGCCAGCGTCTACCCCGGACGTGACGGTAGCGCCCAGGCCCCTGGCAGCCCAAATTGCTGTACAGAGCGGTGACATGTGCACAAGGGTTGCAGTGCTAGTGCTAAGCATGAGTAACAAAATTTAAGACACGGTAAGGGACTTGGTCACCATTGTCGAACTATATCCTAACAAGTCGATACTATAATTCCAAGAAATGGATGGGTACGCCAATGGAAATTTCCATTATCCATGTAGTCCGGCAATGACCGGATCATCCATTCTTTTCATTGACATGAGTCCCGACATGGAGTACTGTATTTGTCTAGCCGTGATCGCGAACTTCATTATCCGTCCAACTCATTCATTTGTGGAAATAAGTTATTACGCGTAGGTCACGTTGGGATGCGTCGTTTAACCCAATGTCGGGGTTGGGGAAAACGCGCCCTCGTTGTTACGGTTGGGTTAGCTGCCGTTCGAACCGTACGATGGGAGGTGGTAACACGTGGTAATATCATTCGAGACCATCTGCGTTTATCATCGACTCTTGTACCACCGTCAAGTTTATTCTCAACCATAAAACCAATGCAAATGTCCTCCTTAATCCCACCCCAGGCTGCTCCTCGATGGAATCATTCTGCAGAAGAAATTAACTCTCTGGTCAAAGAAGCCATTGCTACTGAACAGAGATTACAAGACAAAGTCGGGGCACTCTCTCCGGAAAACTGCGATTTTACATCAGTGAGCCAGCGCACTCACTCATGTGGGTGACTTGTTTATAGCGTACATTCAGGTTTTTGTGGCCCTAGCTGACGGCGAAGCTGCACTCAGTTCGATCGCAGAGCCTCTCTCGTTTTACCAGCACGTCTCACCTTCCAAGGCACTTCGTGATGCATCGAATGGTGCCGAGTCTCTCATCCGAGACTTTGGCGTCGAGTCATCCATGCGTCTTGATGTCTTTCAAGCCAAAGTAACTGCGGAGAAGAACATTAAGGACTCAGGTCTGTGGGATAATCTTTCTGCAGAAGAACGTCGATTAGTGGAGAAGATGCTTTTGGATGGTAGGCGTGCTGGCCTTGCCTTACCTGAGAAAGAGAGGACCGAATTGATGGCTCTAAAGAAGGAGCTATCGCAAGTCTGTCTCGAATATAGTGTAAGCGAGCATTCTTGTTCTTTGTTCTGGCAGATGCATTTTAAGAATTTTTCAATAGAAAAACTTCGGCGAGGAGAATGTACTGTATCACGATCTTCATTGTTGTGCTTTACTTGACATGTTGAGTAGGGTTCCATTACCTTCACACTTGATGAATTGGAGGGCGTGCCGGCCGACGTGATTTCGGGCTTCACAAAACGTACAGAAGGATCTAAAGAACGTATGTTGTTTTCCTTGTTCTCAGTTATGTGCTTATAACACACTTCAACAGTTTATGATGTCACCTACAAAACTCCAGACATTGTTCCTGTAGTAAGCTCTCGTTTTCTATTTTTCGCTACCTTCGTCTGTCATGACTGTTTCTTGTGACTGCGCAGTTCAAACATGCGCATAGACCAGAGACGCGTGAAAGAGCGTATGAAGGCTATGAGAACCGACTGGCCATCAACGTCCCTCTCTTCAGCAGAGCACTCGACCTTCGTCGCCAAATTGCAAAACTTCTTGGTTACAAGTCGTGGGGTGACTACATCACTGAAATAAAAATGATCAAAACTGCGAAGAATGTCGATGATGTAGGTTTCTTGTCATCTGCTGAAAGATACAGCCACTTCAATGCACATTTTCTTCCAAGTTCTTGGATGACTTGCAGCACAAGTTAAAACCTGTGGCCCTTAAAGAGAAAGAAATTCTCCTGGCAGTCAAGAAAAAGGAACACGAGGAGAAGGGCATTCCATTTAATGGCCAGTTCTACCTTTGGGATTACCGTTATTACGACCGTAAATACATCGGGATGTCTCTGGATCTAGACGACATATTGGTCCAAGAGTACTTCCCAGTTGCTGGCGTCGTTCCAACTATTCTGGAAATCTATCAGAAGCTCTTGAGCGTTCGGTTTGAAGAGATCGAAGGGCAGACGTGGCATGAAGGTTAATCACCATTACTAGTCATTTTTCCAACAAATCCAAAACGTTATCAGATGTCCAACAGTTTGCGGTGTGGGAACAGGACTCGAAAGACGAGTCAGGTTTCGTGGGCTACTGTTACCTCGATCTATTTCCCCGTGGTACGTTGCTTGTGCCGTTTTTGTGAACTCTCTTATCTGTTCTGTCCCAGCAAACAAGTATCCCCATGCGGCTGTTTGGCCACTGATTCCGGGTTACGACTGTCCGAATGGTCGTTCCTACCCTCTCGCTGCTATGGTGGCCAACTTGGCCAAGCCCACACCCAACAAACCGGCGCTGATGCGGCATGACGACGTGGTCACATTATTCCACGAGATGGGGTCCGTTACTCGAAGCCCTCTTGATTTAGTACACTTATCATCACTCCAACTGATTCAGTCATATTTTCCACGAATTATTAAGCAAGACGAGATTTTCGAGGTTCCATGGGACGGCTGTGGCAATGGATTTCGCCGAGGCTCCTAGCCAGATGTTAGAGAACTGGTGTGTATCTGAGATTTATGCTGGGTCGTATCGACTGACTGCGTGTATTAGGTGTTGGGAACCTAAAGTGCTGGAACAAATGTCAAGTAAATCTTCATCATCAGCATTGGTATGATGTGCAAGGCTCTCACTAAATTTCTCAGGTCATTACGAGACAAAGGTACCTTTGTCACCCGAACTCATCGAGAAAATCATCAAAAGGTTATTTTTATTTTTTCTAGCCTTCCCAACGTCTGACTCTGTCTCTTACAGTCGTTATGTCAATGTCGGTCTATTTTATCTTCGCCAGCTTTTCCTCGCCAAATTCGATATCAAAGTGCACACCGACCAAGGCAAGCCTTATAGCCTCGTCACGAAACGTCGGGTTAAACCTCTTCTTAGATGCCGACAACTATACGGCCCTGTGGAGCAACATGAGGGAGTCCATATCTTTGCTCAAAGGAGGCCACCAAAGCCCTGGCCAGGGAGCGTTTGGTCATCTCACTGGAGGCTATGATGCTGGATACTATGGGTACTACTATACCATGTGGCAAGAGACATATCTAATAGTTTTTGACAGCTATACATATTCACTCGTATTCGCGGCCGACATGTTTGCGACAGTTTTCAAGGAGGATCCACTAGACCCTGCAAGAGGTGAATTGTATCGTAACAAGGTACTTTATGTCGGTGGGAGTAGAGAAGAAAGTGACACGCTCAAGGTGAAATCCATCGCTTGTTCCCCTGGTTTTGTCGATACTCCTTACTGACTTACCAACGTCAGGACTTCCTTGGTCGTCCACCAAACTCGGAGGCATTTTTGGCGGCATTGTTTGGTGCCAAACCTGTGACCCAGTAAATTCATTTTTTAAGCTGATGTAGTACTAGGAATTGTAATGAGCTTGCCACATTTGACGAAATACTACTAATTGTAGTGCAGAACGCCCGGTTGAATCTTGAAGCTGTATATATATTATCCAGCCACCTTTACGCCGTCTTGGCTATCGTCTCCCTCATATTCATCGCCCTCGCCAGCTTCAGTTTCTTCTGCATCTGCCTCTTCATCAATACCCCTACCGTCCCTGCCTCCTCGAGTCCCTTCCCTCCTCTCGTCTCTTGCGATCTCGTCCCGCATTACTTGTACGTCTTGATCCACTCTTGGAGCCACCCTATCGATACCAGCCTCTGCCAGTGATACGTGCACGCGATGCTTGGCAAGGTGGGCAGAGCGTTTAGGCGGCCGTTTAAGTCGGCGGCGGGCCACCTGCAATGGGGTAAGTTATAATCGAGAATGCAGCAATGTGAAGAAGAGAGTAAAATTAACCATAACAGGTACCGCACACTTGTGGATAAGATAGTGCGAAGTAGATCCGAGCAAAATTCTACGACTCAAGGATTTCATAAGTGTCTAAAAAGTCTCAAGAAAATAACATACCCTTTCACTTGGCCAACACCACGAGATCCGACAATTAACATCGTCGGCTCGTTGTAGTCAACAATATCTGTATTGATAGTGATTAACATAATGCTTTATTGTGCCACAACCAAAGCTCACCCAACAGCATATGCCTAGCATTTTTTGCATGCCAAGCTTGACATGATACCTTCACATTCAACTTTGTGCGTTGCAGCAAACTTGTTGTCTGTCGCGCAAGAATATAGGCTAGTCCTTGGCGCTGAGTCGACGAATGACGAGCAACATGAATCACAACAGAAGCGACGCATGAGAAACAGACGCACCTCCTGTTGACTACGAAGCTTAGCCGTTCGATCTGCAGGATTGGGAACCGCCGGGTCCACTTTGCTCTCGTTCTCAACCACTGTAACAATTAGCATCTCGTCGCCGTCTCTGAGGACGGTCCCGATACCCCACTCGAGCGCATACCGACTTTCTTCGCTCAAGTCACTAGCAACGATATACCTCTTAATTTTTCTGTCACTACCCACCGCCTCTGGATCTCCCTGTGTGATCACGATAGTACACCGATCCCTCTGGAAGATGGGGCGCGAAGTCCGGGACGGCAAAGGTTCGTGCCGTGTTGATTTGCGCCGGCGAGGATTCCTCTTTCCTCTCACAGATCCAGAACTGCCCGCTCCAGAGGCATACGAATTCAGGGTACTCGGGAAATAAGGTTCTGGGGGGACAACCACGTTAACACCCTCCCCCAGCGGGTCAGGATCCACATCCACATCGCCTTCCGGAGATGCAAACCCGCCCTCAACGGTCATAAGAAGGGCGTTCCTTTCCGTGTTCCTCTCGGTGACGGGGTCAAACAGATCATCTTCACTCCAGCCCTCCTCTTCCGTCTCCGCGTCCGTTTCTCCCACCGTGTCATCGCCCGAATCAGGGTCGTCAGCAAAAGCAGTGCGCGGGCGAATGGAAGACGCAGAGTCGGACAAGTCGGCGTCGGAATGGGTCAGAGGGAGAGCTTGCGGGGTCGGAGAGGGGTCACGTTCACGAGTACGGAAGCGCCGAAAGCTGAAGGGAGACTGGGAACGAGCACGGGAACCACTGCGCGAATGATCGTTGTCCGGCGCATTTATGGCAGAAGAAGAGCGTGAACGTTTGGTCAAGGACATCGAGCGGCCTCTGGACTCTTTGGTTTCCTTCTCGTCTCCAGTAGTGGCATTGGTGGCCGAACGAGAGAGGGATAAGACAGATAGACCGCCCATCATGGAACTAAACGACATCTTTCCGAAGGAGCCTGATGAGCGACTTGACATTTCTGGGGCTTTGAGCGACATGATAGGTTGAACGGAGGGTGCACGATCGAGTGCATTAGGAGACAATTGATCTAGCTGCTGTACAGGGGTAGAAGGTTTTGTGGTAGAACCAGTCAGTAAAAATGAGGAAGACCATCGTTTAGAAGAAATAGGGGAAGAAGGGGAAGATTCTAAGGCATCTGGGCTGTTGGGTGGGATGTCTATATCCCGAACTGGGAAACTCGGGTTATCGCTTGCCGGTAACCCACTGCTGCTGCCAGGACGAGAAGCATATTTTGCTATCCAACTACCAGTACGTCCAAGTTTGTAAAGACGAGGGTTGACGTTGTCCATGATTCGCGATTGCTACAACAAGTTTGTGCTATAGAAACGCTCACCTGGTGTTTGGAACTCGCTGAAACCTGATAAGCAGCGACAATTAAGCGTGAGTATGACTGATACAGAAGTCGCCAAGAAACGGCTAGTTGACACGTACAGGTTGACCGGTAGAACACATATTGGCGTGCCTGTCTTGGCGGGTTCTGACGCTCGGGTTGATGTCAGCGTTCGCCACTTACCGATAGCATAGCCACGAAGCATATTCACACCAATTTGCACCAATCATTATATTCAAAATATATCTTATCTACGGTAGTTGTCCTATGTTTGCTAATGGCTTTTATCTCCGGACCGCGCTACACTTACTAAGGGTCCAGTTGCCCTGACAAGGCGAGTTTCGGACGATGACGGCAACAACGAGGACATGTTCGTCGGCAAGAAATCGTCAACGGGGAGCGCAGAAATTGGCGACGATTCATCTACTGGGTCCGGCTGGACGTCAGCTTGTTGACGTAAAGGTGATTGGCTCGATTTTGTTGACCCGGTCAGTGAGGTTGGTCAGTGAGGTTGGTAATGTGGACATCTCTTTTTTCACACACCCCGGGTCCGCCCCGTCGCTCTTCTCCTCAGTCTCGTCAAGTATGATCCCTGTGTCTCTCGACACAGACTCGGATTCTTGGGGAGACGGTTGTTCGTTTAAGAATGAGTCATTGTCCGACTCCTCAACGTCAGTCAATTGTACATCCTTTTTCATGCCGTCCGGCCTTTCGGATGGGCATGACATCGTTACTGTGACCACGGAACGGCTCGTGCATTCACCATTCATACAGTCAGGGATGACTGACCCAGGATCGGAACCGGGAGTTTCATCCATCAGGGGATCCGACGGCGGGATTTTTTGTGCAAAGTCATCGCCAGCACTCCTTTCTCCATGACGAAATGCCACTGGACATGCGTTAGGAGCACCCTGAAGACTGGTCGGGCCATTAATGTCGACAGAATTGTCTATTCGTAGATCAGATACGTCGTTATCTGTGGCCAGAGAAGCAGCATGGAGTGATATAAAGTCTTCGGGACGGGCTGAGCTGGACGTGGTATCAACTGCACCTCCAAGATCATTCGGTTCGCTCCAAACGACCTTCTGCTTCCCCACAGTCTCGTGGACCAATCTGGTTGTTTCCTCTTTCCCAGCCCTGGAAAGCGCACGTAACATATTGATATTTTTTCCAGGCTTTCTGAAATTGTCCGGGTTGTACGGATGCGCTTCGCTATTTGTCTCCGTCCCACCAAAATTGAGCGTTTCCCAATATTCGGCCATGTTATTAAACCCTATTCCGGTAGGTAAATTATATGCGCGGAAAAGCCTGTCTTTTGCGGCCGCCAACCCGTTGCGAATATCGTCATCGCTCAACGATGATCGGGATACTGTCCAGTGGAGCGTCCCTAAGACCGTCATCAAAAAACATGAATAAAGGGCAACATGAGGAAACAAACAAGAAGCATCTACTGTGGAAACTGCACGGTTTCCCTTTACTTCCATTTTGTTCAAATAACTTGTAGAAGTTACGTCAAGTTGAGCAATAGGCTTGGCTCCCGTCCCGGACCAGTCCATCGGTTCAACCCAGACACACATCTCCTTTGTATTTTCTAGTGTCTCAAACGTGCATTTCAGGGACTACGACAAATAACAGTAAGCGGAGTTAATGAATTCAGTATAATATTCACCTGATCGGGGAAAATACGAATGATCTCATCCGCGACAGATTCCAGGACACCAACACATTTCTCGAATACACGCTCACCTCGGCCTTTACCGCCAAAGAGCCGTTCTTCCATTTCATCCAAAGGGATATACTGGAAGCCAAATATCCGGGCAGTGTTATGATATGCAATGAACACCCCATCCATATTACCGATCCGGGCCTGAAAACTGTGTAGATATATACAGTTATACGAACATGAGTTAAAGAAATACACCCATACCTGTATTTAAGAAAGGCAGAGCGGATGAGATCATAATATTCTTTCTCGAAGCTCTCAAGCGGACCGTGAAGACTACGTATCAGATACCCCGAGTTTTCCTACAAATTTGTTATCGAGGTCAACTCCGGTTGTGATGTGAAGAGACCGACCTCGAAGTTGAGCAAATCCAAGCGAATAGGCAGTGCCGCACGAGTTTTGATGTCAAATATCCCGGTACCAGGCAAACGACTGTCTTGACAATCGAGTTGCGAGCGCATTACAAACGTGGTAGTCTGGCCGTATTTCAATTGGCACAATAATACTAAATGAGCAAGATGCACCTTACGCACCTTTGCGTAGCGGTAAGCTTCTCGACGTCGATCAATATTCTCTTCTACAGGCGAGTGGGACCGCATCAACTGGGTAAATTGCTCGCGAGGCAATGTTAAGAACTTTTCGAGCATAGTTCCCTGATGAAACAAGAATAAATGTCAGCCGCCAATTCAAGGTCAAATGGTTATAGGAAAACTTTAATGACCATCCAGGTTAAAACATTTTTACTCCCGTCCTGACTATTAGAGTCCGAGTCGATCGCGTAGACGCCGTCTTTATAGTTCAGAACAACTGATGCGGGCATTCGTTGCCCCTGAGTAAACGATGTTGACTGTCATCGTGAAATAAAGTGGATGAGTTGGCAAGTCCTAAAATATGATCCACTGACCTCATGTTGGAAATGTCGACTCAAGGTTGATGTATCGACAACCTTATCACTGGATATTAAGAAATAAATATGACTAAGTATACCAGTTAGCGATGAGGTCGAGCCTCCGAAAGTGCGTTTCTCTCGTTTCGCTAGCTCCCAGAGATCCTGCAAAACATCAAAATACACATCGAGGAAGAAAATGAAATGGGCGAACCTCGTCGCGTGAACTCTTAATAAAACCACCTAGTCTTTTGAAATCAAAATCTTTGACATTAGGTAAAATTTCTAGCCAAGGTGTGAAATTATAGACTCGAGACCGCGGATCCTGAAGCCAGTGCACTCCTGGACTATGTAAAATTTTGAACAATCGTTTAACAGAATGTAAATCACAGAAAAATTTGCGCACTTGAACAGAACACGATCTAGACCATGGTTGAGCGTGGCAATGGGTTGCTGTTTGGATGGAGGTGGGAGGTCTGCAAGAAAAAAAAAGTAAGGTGAGATATTCACAGACGGCGGACAGTACAACCTGTGAGACCAGGCCACTCGGAAGACTCGAGAAGTCCTTCAACACGACGTGTGTAAGGAAGTGGATGTCGAAAATGAGGTGGAGCGACGCGTCTTTTACTCGATGAATCATCCTGGTCAGTTTGAGATGGAGGAGCGAGTTCTACAGAGTAAGTTCAAGAGAGCAAAACGTAACTCGCCGTGAACACACGCACTATCTTCACCCCAATCTTCAGATTTCCATCCAACCACCGTCTGCTCCGATTCTCGTGGACTGTCGGATGTCTTTGACTTAGAGCTGCTCTTATGCAGGGAGGCGAGGTGACCAGATTGTTTGACCGCCTTGACCTTGGTCCGCCTTCTCTTCTTCCGGGGAGCGACGCTGAAAACGGCCTCGTGGAGTGTCTGGAGAACCAGGCCTCGATTTGACTGGCTTCGAGTAATGGCGTCTCCGGAGGCTGAGACTATCATCCGCTTCTCAGATTCTGAGTGACATTTCTCTCTTGCGTCCTCCCGGCGCCGCAGCAAGCGAGTTGAGAAGAACTGATCTGGGCCGAGATTAGATGATAATTCAGGAGAAGAGGCGTCATTGTCCGTCGTTGCACCGGGTTTTATGGCAAGATTATTAAATCCTGCGTAGTTTCTGACCGTTCTCTGTGTGCAACGCAACGCTAAATTAGCATTTGGCACGAGATGCATGCGAGCCAGTACGTAGAAGTACCGGAGCAAGGGCTGAACATCATTTTTACATTTCTAGTCTGCTTACATACTGGCTGCACTTGCACGCAACCGCGACTTGGACGGTTTCGATGTCTAAATTTTTCTCGTCTATTCTTCACTGGTTCAGTGGGTGAGGGTGTCCGTAATTCTGGTAAAATATGCAATTCAAGCTACCCATGCAGCCTCTTCTTTTCCAAGACTGCGGAAATTTCCGTTGTGGGGTTACAAGTGTGTATTCTTTGTGCCTCTCATTCACTATTTAACTTTTGAAAGGCCTCCGGAAAGACATCATTCGTTAATGTCATAGGTTCAGGCCAGGTAATATACACCATCATGTTTAGACTCTGGTTAAATGGCCTCTTTCTCAGTGGAGCGAAGATGTCGTACCCACGGTCGCCTTCAATTTTCGGAAAGTCCGAAAGAATAATGTCACTCTTAAGATTTGGGACGTCGCTGGTATGTTATTCTATCTTTGTATGATTGTGATGCCCACGTCAAACAGGCCAGCCAAGGTTCCGCTCAATGTGGCAGAGGTATTGCGACGGAGTGGATGCGATAATGTGAGTCTGGGTCTCAGTGCAGTGATCTTTATTGAAACTCGTCCCAGATTCGTCGTTGACTCAGCGGACGTACGTGATCTCTGCCCTTATATCTCTACTTTGTCCGATACACTATGGAGAGTAGCAGTACAAATTTGAGACTGCCAGATTCGAACTACATCAACTTTTGAGCCACGCTGGCCTAAACGGTGTACCTCTACTCGTTGTGCGTTTTGTTCACTTCCTTTGGATCCGTGATGAATCTTTTTCTGTCAACAGTTGGGCAATAAAAACGATGTAGATGGTCATACGCCCGTCAAAGAGCTAATCAAGGCTTTGTAAGTTATTGAGTCGTACTTCCACTGAAATTAACTGGGCTATGATGTAGGCAGTTGGATAAGATCACAGATAGGCCTGTGTCGGTAAGTACCTTTGATACAATACTATTAGAACGTCTCACCTATAACACGCGTCTAGTGTTATTCGGTATGTTTCATCTGGTTTATTTACTTCACCTGCGAGCTTATACATCTTCGCAAGTGTTCAATGAAAAGTCAACACAATCTGTGCGTTCTCTCTTTCACGTCTCCACCATATTTCTCATCTTCGCCTTGCTCGTCTAGAGATATAGTTCTACAATGGTTAGCTGGGCGGGGTCACTGAGCGAGGATGAATTGGACTACCATAGATTTTATTTTTCATTTGCTTTTGTTGTATCCATGAATGTACATACCGGCAAGTGACCAAAGTGCTTGGTCTCAGCTGGTGAATCTTCCTTTATGGGATTTATTCCGAAGCGTGTAGCTCTGCCAAAATGCACAGGACGGGGCCGGTAAATGAAATTAATCTGTCTCCATTGAATCATCCTCGTCACCATGTTCTCCTCGCCTAGCTTGATCTTGCACGGCCCTCAAAAATGGTTCAACCCCCGTTCCTGCCTCATCCGGCAATCCCAACCCCCTTACGAGTCCTGCGAGCATCCCAGTCCTTAGTGCCTGGTCAAAATTTTGCACCGCCGAGCGGAACTGTGGTGAGTTGATGATCCGCTGGAGGACTTCCGGTGAAGGAGGCATCGGGAGGTCCGGGGGAAGATGCGGGAAAAGGGCTGTAGTAAGAGTGGGGTGGGAACTGAACAAGGGGATCAAGTTAGCGGGGGTTAAAATATCCGATAATGATAATTCTAGTGAGCAGTAGGGTGATTAGTGATGAGATGTGCTTGGTGATAGAAGGACAAACCCAGGGGAGCGGGTGCTGCGTTTCTGGACATGGACGCTACCAAGGCCTGCAGTTGCACCATTTGTTCGGGCGTAGGGTCACTTCCGATAGCAGCAAGCGCCTGAGAGCTGGAAATCATGTCGGAAAAGAATTACAGCAATTGCCCAAAGGAACTTACGAAGAAGACGTAGAAGCCTGGGGTTGCGAAGTGGGACCCTCGCCAGGACCAGTGTTCCATACTAAATCATGTTCTGGATCTTCCAAAAGATTGTTTGTGTTGTCTACGAACTCCTTGTCTCTCCGAGAAGAGGCATCCTATGAACAGCTTCAGTTTTAGCCCACGATATCCAACTTTTATTAATACCTGCATCCAGAACTATGAAAGAATGTAATAAATACGTGGAAGTGATGCTCATGTCGATCTACTCACAAAATGTCTCTGATTCGAAGACGAGAACTTGAGGACGTATATCCGAGCTGACTGTGACACCTTTACGAACGTGGCATCGGAAGGGAACAGTATCAAGTCCTACAAATATACCAACAACTTTGAAGACTCAAGTCACGGAGCAATCTGATAAATAGATACCTCTTCCATTCCACCAGTGACCCTATTCTTCCAAGCAAAGTGTAAAAGGCCGTCTTCTCCGCTTGACAGAATAATAGCCCCTTTTGTCGGACTAGGATCTACGAAATTAGTGCCTTCGCGTCTGAAGGCGCGACCGGCTTTGAAGGCCAGGAGAGGTTCCGTCATGCTGGATGTGATAGAACGCGACGCGTCAGTGGTCGGAGTTTTAACATTGCAAGCTGCTACCACCGGCGCAGCATGTCGTTTTCTGGTTTCGGTGAGTCTCCAAAATGGGGAGTAACCTCACCGCCCGCCCAGGATAGAATCAAAGATGCATTTCGAAAGGAGCAAATTCTGAAGTGTGTTCCAGTCGTCACTCTCTGTGCATGAGTCTGAAGCTTGCTGTGGCTGCAGGGACATCATAGCTGGACAAGATGACCTCCGTGGTTTGTTCACTTTAAGCTTAAAGTCATTAAGCACTAACACGAACGTAGCGCTGCTTGCCCGCATCAAAAGCGTAGAGGCGGACGTCGACAAGCTTACTTCTGGGAATAGGATGTTGCAGATGTATATCGACAACCTTACAGTCCAAATGGCGAAACGTCGCTGAAAGTTTTATATTTCTTGTTTTTATCTACATCTGATATCTCACCCGGTATACAATAACCTTTCCTATAGCTCAATTCATGAGATGAAAATTAGAGACGGAGCGACCACGGGGAAAGCTGTGAGCAACAACTAGATCATCGTTCTATAAACACCCAAATCAGTTGAACGTTCTCGAAGTCTGCTAGGACTACTTACCAACCAGTGTTGCCCAGGGCCCAGCCTCAGTGTAACTCCTTTAGCATTGCATACTGTCTGCAATGCATGAAAGTTGGGTTTCTTTTTCAGACTTTCGTCGCAACTGACGACACGCAAATTAGGTAAGCTATCGACGATAGTGGCAATAGGCGGTAAAGTGCTATTGGAGAGGTGTCTTGCATCTAGGAATGCCAAGTGTTCAAGTGATGGAGGAATAGTGGATAGAGGGACAACTAATGGTACGTGTAGAATTATCAATTCTTCGAGATTGATGCAGAGTCGCACGAGTTCAGCTGAAGCCTTGTTATAGCGCATGAGCCGGAGGGAGCGTATTTGTGGAGCGTACTTCGCTAAAAGGCCGACGACCTCAGTGCTAGGAGGATCCCTAAAATCCAAAACACGAAGACTAGTTTCGGACGTGGAGAGAAGTCTCTCGACAATGTTGACGGGAAGAGTCCGTTGGAGCACCAATTCATACAAATGAAAGTTGAAGGGAAGCCCTGGGGGAGGCATGGCGACGATTTCTGTGCCAAGGACGAGGAACTGGATGGATGGCCAAAGTGATAGCAGCTGGTAGGGGATCAGGGATTGAACGCCGATGGAGAGAAGTCGCAAAGCGCGTATGTTGAGTTTGGACAATAAGGAGACTTTGTGGAGGTCCTGTATAACAGTCGGACTCAGCTCATGCAAGCCGTGTAGGTGTAGGGTTAGCTGATAGAGTCGGGGACAGCGTGCCAGCCAGGCGACGAGTTCCGCAGGAAAGTTGAACTCTTCCCCGTTCATACCGAGAAAAAGAACGAGTACGCGAACGTATTGGCCTAGAACCTTGCCGTGCTTGGTAGAAGGATCAATGGCCGCAAAGAGATGGCCTCCCCGTCTGGTACGCATGGAGTCGCAAACCGATAATTCCCGAAAAGCGAGTCTTTGAGCCGGTCCACTCCATTGACGACAAACGAGGGAGCATGCTGACAGCGCGCGGTAGTCCGGCTCAGAAGTCCGGTTGAGGTACGGATCATCGAAGTAAAGATTTTCTAGAATTGTTGTGATAAGCTCAGTAGGAAGTTTGACGGCTGCCATGCTCCTGCCAATTCGTAAGTTTATGAGCTTTGGAACAGAAAAAACGGTTACCTGAGAGGTTCAAGCTGGCCCGTACCGTGAGTTCAGTATTAAGGAGTCCCTTTAAAGGGTCGCCGCAGTCCTGTTCGCAGCACTGCGGCCAGTCCAGCAGCAGCAACCACAAAGCCAAGCGTCCCTTCGTTTCTGACTCAGGCTGTACATACTTTACGTAGTTTTGGCTTGGCACGAGACTGACATTTACATGCCAGCCCAAATTTCTAACCACTTCCAAACAAATGGCTTGTGTCAGAAATGCTTAACCATATATGAAATAAACTAGTCCTGTGGCTATCGCAGGGCAGGGTTATTACGTAAAGTGGTTCCCGATATGGTAGCACACCTTATCACAGACTAAGTGCATGCTGTTCCAATGCCTCAATACTGCTGGCAGGACCCTCAAGGGCAAGCTACTATAGACCAGATCATCAAGGAAAAGATACCTGCATGGACACAAGGTCTTTGGACTTGGATGTTTGTAGATAGCATCAATGACATGTGACATGCAAACTTTAGATTCACCCTTGAGGAAGGCTGATACCATGCTATGATGGGCAGGTGTGTGATTGTCAAGGCTACTACAATCACAAATGTAAAATAGAGTCTCAAGAAATGTGCTGATGGACTCAAAGTTTTTCTGGATGAGAAGAAGAATCTTGTGTGCTTTTTTGAAGTTGTTTTGCTTGGGTTGTGTAAGGGCGACCTTAACAGCGCTGCGAAGACCTTAGCTGAAGTGCGAAAGTGATTCGCAGGACTGGTGAGGGAGATCCAAAGATAAATATATAATCAAGAAGTAGTAGTACAAAGGGGCTTACCTGGTGAGGGAGATCCAAAGAGAAAAACCTAAGGGATCTCCTCACCAGGTTAGAGTATATATACTAGTCCGTCACAATGCGCTTAAGAGGACAATGGAGGGTGAGGTAATGTACTATGGACAATGGGAGGTGTCGTAAGGGGGCGTAGACGTATGCGAAAGTGCTGCGAAGTGTCCTGAGGCGGTGCGAAGGACTTCGCGGCGTCTGAAAGGGGTTCGCAATGGGTTTCCCTGACAGGTTGTCACAGGCAAAGTTGTGAAGATGGAACAAATAATATAACATCTATAGATTGGTCAGGGCTTTGTATGAATATTTCTGGTGATGGCATTAGGGGATTGGGTGATGATTGTGACCATCAGGTAGGTAATATGCTTAGAGACTATCAGTTGATAGTGTATGTTCATTTTGATGACACTGGTGTTGCTATAAAATCATTATTAGCTTCAAGGGTATTACCCTGGGTTGAGCTAGTACTACTCAGGTTCATGCCATGGCCAGAAGTCATGTAAATTGTTATGACCCTGACACTCAGCCACCCACCTCCGGACATCATCGGACCTCCAGACTTACCTCATGTGCCCTTTCCCTTTCATATTCCCTTTATTATCTTATTCCCTTTCACCTTTCTGTAAGGGCGACCTTGACAGCGCTGCGAAGTTCTTTAACTAAGATGCGAAAGTAATTCACAGGGCTGGTGAGGGA
>QLPE01000724.1:0-10972 GCA_003314125.1 Hygrophorus russula | reverse complement strand
CCGGAGGGAAAGCGTAATGGTAAGTCCACTGTGGCAGTAATCTGCGAAGCGGAGGATCCATCGAAGAGTCGGAGTGATATCGGAGGTATCGGAGCTGCGGGGAGGTCGTGAGTTTTGACGAAGCTGCTGTCTGCGAAGCAATGTGTGGATCCAGAATCTAACAGAGCTTTGAAAGGTTCGGAGGAGGATTTGACTAATGGTGAGGTTAATCGGAGTACTAGGGTATTTGGGTCAGAAAGAGCGGACGCGTTGAGGCATACTCGTGTCGCACAGTCGGGGTAAGCGCAGCCCTGCGATAGTGCAGAGTCCGGAGGGCTGCTAACTATTTTTTTGGCTCGTCAGCCTTGGGTGCGTCAGCTTTAGCAGCGTGCGCCTTGGCTTTAGACGAACTCAACGTGGACTTCGGGCATTCTTTCGCCATGTGTCCGGATCGACCACAAAACATGCAGAGGTTATTGTTGAATCGACGTTGGCGTTCCTCCGGAGTCAACTTGCTGTCTTTTCCGAGTTTGTCGGAGAGGTCCGGGCCTTTCTTCGTAGTGTTGTTATAACTACTGGGGCCAGAATGTTGAGGCTTGTTGCCGGAGTGGTTGCCAGAGCTGGAGGGTTTCTTAGTCGAGCTGTGCCGTCCGTCCGGAACCTTGTCCTGATTGCTGGTGCAGTCCGTTCGGGTGGGTTGTTCCCGCGATTTCTCGGAGTGACGTTCCCAGTAGCGGATGTTGATGTGTTGAGCCGCTACTCGGAGGGCTTCCAAGGAATCGGGCTTCTCGACATGAACCAAGGAATCCTTGATTCAGTCCGGAAGTCCTTTATAATAGGCGTGTCGGAGTGGGGCGTCACCCCAATTCGCAATAGCTGCGAGACGATTGAATTCGACGTTATATTTCGCAATTTTTTGTCCATCACGCATGCGTAGCGTGTCAAGTCCTTCTTCAGCATCTCCGATGGGGTCCGCCGGTCCGAAGTTGACCTTGAGTTGCCGGACGAACTCGTTCCAATCGTTCATCCAGTACTCTTCCTCATCGGAGTCGGTAATGGATGGTTCAAACCATTCCAATGCCGTTCCTTTGAGGTATGAGAGGGCGTAGTTGACCTTGGCGGAGTCGTTAGGAAATGCGGTGGATAGACTGCGGAAATTGAGTTGACAGAGAGCGAGGAATGTGCACAACTTGCGCGAATCGGTTCCGTCGAACGGATCAGGTTCTCGGAGCTTGGCTTTTTGCTTCGGAGTTGGGGGTTGCGCAGCCCTGGCTAGGGCTTGCAAGAGTTGCTGCAGATCGGGCTGGATGGGTGTGGGGTCGGGTACAGGGAAAGGGTTGCCATGGTCAGGAGGTCCATCTGGCTGATTGCCGTCATCATCACCACCGTCTCCGCCGTGATCGCCACCTGCAGCTGATGGTGTAGGAGGCGGTATCGATCCTTGGCGCGGAGTACCCGGAGGTGACGAGAGTGGCGAATCGGGTGCCTGATTGGATGGTCCAGGGGCTGCTTGACTAGCAGGTGCGGATCTGAGGGTTGTAATATTTTTCAGAGTGCGAGAGTGAGACATAATGAGGAGTAAGGGAAACCGAGTGGGCGTACGAGTTCGAATATACTGTTAAGAACCGGAAACCTGGAGCTTATCAGAGGCTATCGCAAGAGGGTCCGGAATTAGCACGAGGCTGACAGAGGGTACCGGAGGTCAGAGATACAGATCGGACATAGTCTTGCAAAGGGAGGAACTTGGCTTCAACTTACAAGTGTTGCGCCACACCCTAACTTGGAGTTGTTCCTATTTCGGAGTGAAAAGATTAGTGCTAAGGGGAGGTTCTGATATACTATAAGGAAGGTTATAGTCTTAGAGTACGGAAGGTTTCGGAACTATAATTGATATTTGAACTGAGGTCATACAGTAAATAGTACAAGCTTTTATACTAAGAAGCCTTATTGTTATCGATATCCGGAGATGCGGAGCTATGGTAACGGATAACAATAAGCTATTGTTAAGAAGAGACAATAAGAGAGGAATGGGTGCGGAGTACTCGGAGATACGATATATGGAAAGGTGAAAGGGATAATGATGATAAAGGAAATATGAAAGGAAAGGGGCACATGCTGAAAGTCCGGAGGTCCGATGATGTCCGGAGATGGGTGGCTGAGAGTCAGGGTCGTAACACCTCAGAAAATATATATTGTGCTCAACATGTCTTGTAATTACCTTTTCATAGAGCAATAATAATTAAGAGAGCAATGCTTGATATTTTATTGGTGTAACTATGCTCAAACTGAAATTTTGAGCCTGTTTTGGTATTGAAATCATGCTCTGTCATGCATCAAATTTAAATTTATTCACAGTTCACAATAGTGATTAGATCTTACTGTAATTAAAAGTTTCCCACAAGTTTAAATTATCCAAAATGGGGTTTATATTGGCCAAAACAAGGTTTTTTGTGACTGTGTCAAGGACATGCAAATACTGAATAGCCCAAAATTCAGTATTTTGACAACACTTACCTCAGTTACTCATGTAGTCCTTAGACATGTTGGCTATGTATTCTTTAAGTAGATTCAAATGATTCTGTCTATTTAAAATTATGAGATTTGGCTCTGAGAAAAAGTCCAAGACATAACTATATTTGCATGTGTCAAGGAGCTATTGATTACTGTACTTGTGATTTGAGCATAGCAGACTTTGACTTTTTTAAAATTAAAATTATAAAAAGTATAAGGTAAATAACTTTAGAGCAGGCTTATGAATAACAAATTTAAAACAGAGAAGGATATAGTAAGGGTAAGTTCATTTGAATTAAAAGAAGAATTAATTAAGTTTAAATTTTATTTACTATAGTCTAATCATGTAATATATTTTTCCCTTTGTAGTTATTTGTTACTATTCCTATACCCAGACACTTTCCAAGCTTCCTAGGCACTTTTTTGCTATTGGGATAGGTGATAATAACCACTTTGTAGATATTTCAAATATTTCAGTGTTATGCTTAGTCAGCCCTGATGCTCAGTTAGCATGGCTATGTGTGGAACAGTTATTCATTTCATTCCATTTCTCTTTTCTTCAAAATCTAATCTAATCTTCTTTCCTTTTCCTCTTTCTCTTTATCTTCCATTTGGGTCTCTACCTGATATCTTCCAATCATCCTCCACTTCTCTATCTACCAATGATCTCTCTTTCCATTATCCTCCAATTATGTTGTAGTTCAACCTCCAAGTGTCCCAGTATTCACCCACGCATATGCTGATTCCCCAGGATGTGGAGGTGTCTACCCACATGTCTAGGTCGACTGAGGGGCCCCAGGGAATGAGTGAATGGGTGACTCCCACTATTTCTAGTGTTTGTGCCCACTAGCACAGGTCTGAAATCAGAGATTGGGGTGGAAACCTGGGTGTGTATTTGTTGCTGCTGAACAATGCTACAAAAGCTGAAAGGTTAGGCAGGTAGGCTCAGCCATGTGAGTAAACGAATGCTATGTGAGAGAGGGAGCTGTGAAGGCTCATGACCTCTTTTCATGGGGCATGATTGTTGGAGTAGTTAAGTATGAAGGCCTCTACTTTGACTTTGAATTGAATGTATTTGGGAGCTGGAAGGGATATGGTTTTGTCTGGAAGACTCCAGAGAAAACCTAGGTATATAATGGTGAAGCCAAAAGGTTGGAGTTTATCCTTGTGCCAAGGAACGCCTAGGCACTTGGAGGCAGACATTGTCAGGGCGACACCCATATATACCATGCGCTGCTCACCAAGACTTCCAATGAGACTAAGAGGAGAGGAAGTGGGGTGGTTTGCCAGTCATGTTGTCTGAGGTATACACACCAGGGGGGTTATGGTGGTAATCCTGAGAGAACAGACTAGAGAGTCTGTCACTCAGAGTGTCACATTATTTACACTCTACTCTACAGGGTCTAGCTACTAAATAAGGTATGAGATGTACATGCTACTACTGGGAGGATAATGGCAGGACATCGTGTGGTGATACATGCATCCAGTGCAAGGTAAACTAATAATATACAGATATGAATAGATATAAAGAGTGAAAGGAATGATCTGGTATAAGACTATCAGCAAGGTAATGAGAACAGTGATGTCATAGCCTTGTCTTGGGAAAGGCTATGGACAAGGACATGATTGGTGACTGATGATCAACTGCAGTTCCTCTTAAAGGAATCATTGAGGGGTTGCAGTATAAGGTTGTGTAAGGGTCATGTCAGGGTTGTGGTAGGGTGATCGCCACTAGAAGTTCTGTGGTGCCGATTAGAAGTCAGTGCCAGACATAATAGGAACAAGGTGATTGGTAAGGGTTGAGTGCTGATTGGTGGAGGCAGGATGTGGGGTAAATGGGCTGCAGTCCACTGCCTTGGTTCCTAAGAATAGAATGGAGTATAAATAAGGAAAGGGTAGGGTTCGGAAGTGTCTGGGGATTGTCCTAGAGTATATAAGGGTAAGGGGAATAGAAAGGAAGAGAATTGCCATGATAAGATAGAGGTGGTGACTGGTTGGCGATTGGATAAAATAAGATAAGACAATTAGATAAGATAAGATGAAGAAAAGGAAAAGAGAAAGAGAAAGAAACAGATAAGGCTGTCATGCCATGACAGACATGATGTCCTTGATTTTGTAGGGGTATGTGAAGGGTGTTGTGTTGCCAATAGTGGTTGGCCCCCCACTGTTAGGGAACAAAAACTCTGCTATGTCATCAACCCATTTTATGCCAGGACCGAATCCTAGCTTATCGAGAATGTCTATTACAAAGTCTGCGACTTGGCCCTTGTAGCTGCTGGAGGACCTACAGCCAAAATAGCAGCAGTGGTCTGTGAAGAATTTATCATCAACTCAAACAGCGAAGAATTTTTTATGAGGTGGGTAAAGTGGGCATGTTCAGTATATGGCTACTATGTCGAGTGAACTAGCTCTAGCACTGGGTGGGGTGTTTGCGATCTGGGGGAGAGATGAGCTGCTTAGCATGCAGTCATGGATGCAGAGATGATATGTATTAATACTGACAATTTCGAGTCACTCCTACCGTGTGAACACTCACGTACTATAAGTAGCCTACCCCTCGTGACGCACACCTCAGTCTTCATCCCATGACTGAGGTATGGCTTTCCCGTCTCTCGTTACTTCTCCTACTTACTCGTACCGTAGATTAATTCCCATTAGGTACATACTAATATATAGTCTTCATCCCATGACTGAGATTAATTCCCATTAGGTTATGAGCCCCGGCAAATTCTAGCTAAGACTCACATATCGAATACCCGTCAAATCTGGAGACCCCAGAACTACTCGAACTCGGCTCACAACTCCCATCACCCAATCTCCTCTCGTTCGGCTTCTCGCCACCTTCATCACCTCAAAGTGATCCTGGCGAAGACTTTCCCGAACCAATCATGCCTTGGGAACTAACAAGTGGTGGAGCCGCTTTATTCCCCTCTTCCGATTCTGATCGTCTCGAAAATGAAGGGGGCTACTTCCTATGGAACATACGCATGAAAACCTCATTCTCCAGCTGCCATCTCTGGAACATCGTCAACGGCACCGAACTAAAACCATCAGACACAAGCTCGGAAGCATACAAAGAATGGGAGAGAAAAGACACATCAGCTCTTGCTCTTATGTACAAATGTTGCAAAACCGATGCGCTTGTCAAAATTTCGAGCTCTACTTCTAGCAAACAAGCATGGGACACCTTACACACCGAATTCAGCCAAACCGGCTCCGGATCAGTAATGCTATGGTTCCATAGGCTAACCAAACATCTTCCCTCCGGCGGTGACATCTCGTCTCACGTCACCAGCTTCCAAGAAGCCATTCGATACCTCGCAAATGCAGGATTTATCATCCCTGAGCCCATCTCCGCCGCAATCCTTCTCTCAACATTACCTACAGACCCCAAGGACCCCGACTCATGGAATAACCATGTTGCGGGTGTGCGCATCGACATGAACATCACATCCTTATCCTCTGTCATTAACGGCATCCTTGAAGAAAAACGTCGTCTTGCCGAAACCGACACCTCTGAAATTTCGAATGCAGCACTCGAAAAAGCTGCACATAAACTCAGACGCCCATTTTGCCACAACTGCAAAAGGCTCGGCCACGCCACTAAAAACTGTTGGGGAAAAGGAGGAGCAAAGGAAGGCCAGGGGCCGAAGCAAAGAAAGGGGAAGCAGAAGAAACGCAAGGACAAAGCGCACATTACTGATACAACTGATGACGAGGACGAAGATGTAAACTCTTCATATATTAACTTTGGACAATCTAACGCGACCAAAGAGCTCGCCCATCTCCTTTACTTAGAGGAAAATCTAAGCCCCACCAATTCTCAGTCACGTCCATCAAGCACAAACCACTTGTCGTACAGTGCACGAACAACCAGCCCTCAGCCAATCATTATTGACTCTGGTACGACATCTCACATCCACTCCAATTCGTCTCACTTCATACCGTCATCTCTTAAACCTACCACTTCATCCATAAAGGGTTTTGGCAACGGTTCAGTACAGATTCAAAGTCGAGGAGAGTTTCAGCTCATCGCGAAAGGCCCTAATGGACGACGCTCATGCCTCAAACTACGCAATGTATGCCTAGCTCCAAACTCGTCCCCTACGCTCATCTCAGTCGCCCACCTCGATGAAAACAACATATACACCATTTTTGGCAACAACAAATGTGTCAGCTTCTCAAAAGATGACAAGGGAGCTCTGATTAACGAACTGGCAACTAAAGAAAATGTCATTCTTACAGGTACCAAACGTAGAGATCGCCTGTACCACCTTGATGTCCCCTCACGCTCCTCAGAGCTATCGTTCGCATCCGTCGACACCAACCCATCTGCCCTTGAGCTCCTTCACTATCGCCTTGGCCACCTCAATTATCAATCTATTAAAAACATCGTCAGAAAAGAACTCATCACTGGAATCAAACTATCTCCGAAACAGCTCAACACTGTACCTCCTATGTGCCCATCATGCATGCACGGAAAGCTAACGCGTGCTTCCTTCCCACCGTCCCAAAGTCCTAAAGCTGACAAAATCCTGGGCCGTATCCATTCGGATCTATGGGGCCCTGCCCCAGTCCAGTCCCCTGGCGGCATGCGATACCTCATGACCTTCAGCGACGAACGTTCACAATGGGTCTGGGCATACTTCCTTACTCACAAAAACCAAGCCTTCACGACTTTCAAAACCTGGCTAGCCCAAGCTGAAAGAATCACCGGTCAATCACTTCGCATATTCCGCTCAGATGGAGGGGGAGAATACCGATCCAAAAATTTCAGCACATTCCTAACAGAAAACGGCATCACTCATGAGACAACAACTCCTGATACCCCAGAACAGAACGGCGTAGCCGAACGTGTCAATCGCTCCATTTTCGACCGCGCCAGAACCATCCTAATCGACTCTGGCCTCCCACTATCTCTATGGACAGACGCTGTATCCTACATTGTCTACACAAAAAATCGCCAGCCCACTTCCACTCTATACAACTCCACGCCCTTTGAAGTAATGAAGAAACACAAACCCAACATGACTCTCCTCCACCGCTTCGGCTGCGTTGCCTATCTCTACACATCCAAAATCAGACGTCGCAAGCTTGATGACTGAGGGGAACAAGTCATCTTCATCGGCTACCCTGACACCCAGAAAGGATTTACCGTTTACCGCCCCACACTCAAAAAGCGATACACGTCTATCCATGTCCGCTTCAATGACAGAAGCGTTAGCTGCAGACATCAGACTGAGGGGGAGAACAACTCATCATACGAATCCTTCAAACTATCTTCAAACTCGTCCACCCTCACCGAGTGCTTCGATGACCCCAGTCCAAGTCCGCCCCTCAACGCTAACACAACACCCGACTTGCCTCAACCTCCGATCCCACCTATTCGAATACCTCACACCAGAAAAGTTTGGGGCCCACCCACACGTTCTTCCGCTCGAATCGCTGGCAAAGTACCAACAGAATTAAGCGCAGCCAAGACACCAGAACAGAACGTACCTACAACCGAGCCAAACAAACAGACATTGGACGTCCACGACAACCCTGGCACGAACCTCCCACCAACAGACGAAACAGCTTTCATTGCACATGGTGAAGAACCGCAATCGTACCAGGAAGCCATCACCTCCCCAGACAATGCCGAATGGGAACTTGCCATGGACGAGGAAATGGAATCCATTGCTCGGCTCGACACCTACGAGCTAGTTGAACTACCACCCAGTCGTAAGCCCATTGGCACCACCTGGGTGTACCACGTGAAACGCAATAACACCAGCCAAATTGCACGCTTCAAGGCTCGCCTGTGTGCACAAGGTTTCTCCCAAATCCCCGGCATCGACTTCCAAAACACATACGCACCTGTCGCATCTATTGTATCTATTCGCGTCCTATGCTCCATTGGTGCAATGTACGATTGGGAGATACACATTATAGACGTCGACTCAGCCTTTCTCAACAGCGAAATGCCGCTCGACCAACCCGCATACGCTCGCCAGCCCCAAGGATACATCACAAGAGGACAAGAACACCTCGTTTGGAAGCTGTGCAAAGCTCTATATGGCCTCAAGCAATCCGCACACCTATGGTACAACAAACTCCGCTCTATTCTCACCGCCATCGGCTTCACTGTGTGTGTATGCGACCCATGCGTCTTTGTCCGCAGATCCTCAGGCAACATCTCAATCATCATCTCTCACGTTGACGACCTCGGCCTTTTCTGCGACTCGCCCCAAGAAGTTCAAAAGCTGAAGTCAGAAATCAAAGAGCACGTACCCATCAAAGATCTCGGTGAAGCCTCACAACTACTTGGCATTGAAATTCTCCGCAACCGCCAAAATCGGACCATCTCATTCTCGCATCGCCGATATATTGATGACAAGGCTTGCAGGTACAGACTAACCGAGTCGAGACCAGTATACACACCGTCGCTTGACTTGACTAGGCGATTATCGAAGCTCGACTGCCCAATCACTGACGAACAGCGCACCTACATGTCCGACAAACCGTTCGCCTCCCTTGTTGGATCCCTACTGCATCCTGCCATCATGTGCTGCCTGGACATACGACACGCAGTCCAACAAGTCTCACAGTTCCTCAGCAACCCCGGAAAGCCCCACTGGAACGCTGCGATTCAAATCCTTCAGTACCTCCTCACAACCCGCAATCTCGTTCTAACAGTGGGAGGCACAGGTCCCAAAGAAATGCTCGCCTATTGCGACGCTGACTGGGGTAATTCCCTCGACCATGGATGCTCCATATCTGGCCACGCTCTACATCAGGAAACCCATGATAATATAATACACCAATATAAAGTATTGTAAAGAAAATAATAGTTAAAATATCTACAATTCTTGCATATGAACTGGCAAGGCTATATAAAGGACAGTCAGCTTTGTGAGTTTCACAATATCAACAAGTATTAGCTAGATCACCAATTCTGATATTCAATGATAATCACTTATAATAGATTATCTTAATATTAACATAGAGAGAAAAATAATATTTGTAATTTCATATTACCCTATTTATTTATATCTATCTTAGCTTGACCTATTTGGAACTTATAGACTTTTGTTTGATTTTGGGTTTGACTTGAATTTTTTTATCTTACAGTATATTTAGATCAACTTTCTTTGTAACTTTTGATTTACTTCAAGCTTATTGCAATTCATATTCATGAAATTATTTATCACTCAAAGTTCTAACAATTATAAAAAGGTTCAAAATAAGGTCATGATCAAACTTTTGTATTTTGTTCAACCCATGGGTGTGTGGCTAAATATTTGTCTATGTTTGTATATCAGCTCTTGCCAGACTGATATAGTCTTACAATATAGTTATCAGTCTTGCAAGATATTTATAAGGGTTAATCAAGATCTGGTCAGAGTTGTACAAGATGGTTATATGATATCTTAGTTATGATTACTGATATAGATTGACAAGTATTTCAACAGAATTGTGGTTAATGAGAATTATATATAAGAAAATATTAACTAATAACAGCCTGATATATACTGATCATATATATCTAGTCATACCAGCTTCTCCCTGGTTTCCTGATGCTATTCTTCGGTAATGGCTGCTTCGCCTGGGCATCGAAAAAGCAAACAGCTGTCGCACTATCATCAACCGAAGCCGAGTATTACTCAGGTACTTACGCCGGCCGCCAAATTGCTTGGCTGCAGCAACTCCTGAAAGAAATCGGCCTCGCTCGCACGTCCCCAACTCCGCTCTTTATTGATAATAATTCCGCCATAAAACTGATCGACACAACCGACCAAGTGAGCAACCGCACCAAGCACATCAATATCCAGTACCATTGGATCCACGAAGCGTCTCAATCGGGTCTAATCGTCACAGCCGAAGTTGACACAAAAGACAACATATCCGACATCCTAACCAAACCCCTCGCATGCCCACAATTCGAAAAACTCCGAGGCATGCTCAGCATGGAATCCTGGAGCGATTCTCATTGAGGGGGAGTATTAATACTGACAATTTCGAGTCACTCCTACCATGTGAACACTCACATACTATAAGTAGCCTACCCCTCGTGACGCACACCTCAGTCTTCATCCCATGACTGAGGTATGGCTTTCCCGTCTCTCGTTACTTCTCTTACTTACTCGTACCGTAGATTGATTCCCATTAGGTACATACTAATATATAGTCTTCATCCCATGACTGAGATTAATTCCCATTAATGTAAGGCGAAATGCCTACTGCGAGGGAGACTCGTGGCTGAGATAAAGGTATAGGGGGGGAGACCCTTATCACCTAGGCAGCAAATGCTGGGCGGAGCGAGAAACAGCAGGAGGGCTGTTAAAGTGAAGGGGGTTTATGAGACTTACCATGTCTGCCATGATGGCTGTGGTGCCCCAGGACATTTGGAAGTCCTCAGCATTGATTTGGTCATTCACTGGCATAGCTTCAGAGCTGTGATATGAGAGGTCTTGCATGGCGCATAGTTTACCGGGTGAAC